>JASSUY010043330.1:0-29621 GCA_032466535.1 Forpus xanthops | reverse complement strand
AAATGAGAAGGTGCCTGTTTTGCACCGTGTGTCCCAGCTGCAGAGCACATTGCAGCTCTTTGTCCCAGACACGTTGGCCGCAGTACTCGTCGGGTCGGTATTTAATCGCCTCTCCCTAACGACGCACAAGGCAGGGTGTAATTTGCCAGTGCTGGTCAAACAATACAGATAAACCCAGTTTACACACAAAGGCAGCGGAGCGGGGAAACTCCACCGCCTGATTCTGCTCCCCTTTGGAGCTGGTGGCTCCAGACATGGGCGGGATGTGAAACTGTGCATGCCTCGGCCTTCGGGAGCAGGAAGGGAAACGTCCAGGAACAGGAGACACCCACTTGTGCTGTGGTGAGCCGGGGTGAAGCCATCAGTGTCCCCAGCGTCACCAGGGCTGGGCTGCTGAGTGCCAGCTCAGGGGCTGGCCACGTGCTGTTAGAGCTCAGCACATCCCTTTGCTTGGGCTTTCTTTTCTTCTTCCTGAATCTCAGATGTAAAGATAATGGAAGATTTCTCTCTCTGCTCTTTCTTGGCCTTAGCGGTGTGAGCACGTATATGGGTGGTGGCAACAACCTCACTCTTGCTTGGGAATCACCCAGCTGGACATTGACACCTTAGGAGGCAGAACTGCTGCCTGGCACCAGTGTGGGCCCTCAAGGCTTCAACATAAACAGGTAAAGAAGGGAAAGCTCCATCCCGTAGCCACATCTCCTCACCCTGTGGTGCTTGGGCATCTCTGCCTCCCTGTCTGCCCTCACATCTCAGGCTCAGGGCAGGGGATGGAGATTTCACCCAAATGCTATAAATAAACGAGAAGGAGAGTTAACAATTAGCCTGCCCTTGCAATGTGAGTGCTGAGAAAGCAAAAAACACCCTTCCTTGTACTGCTCAGGGCACGGACCTGGGTTTATGACCATGCCTAATGCAGACATGTAGCATAAAAGAAGATACAAATGGGTAATCCTCAATATTGATAGAGAGAGAAGGGCAGTTGCACAGGCTATGGGTGGATTTCAGTGTTCCTTAAATATGTACAAAACTATGCTGTTAGAGTCGCTTTCAAAGTACTGCACATTTCCAGCACGCTTTAAATTGCTCAGAGATTAATTATGGCCATTAAAACTAATTGAGGAATCACTTGGGTTTGGACATCCCAGGTATGATTTATGGCGGTGGGTGTGTGATCCTGCCTGCGCCGCAGTGACACCCATGGGTCACCTGCTTCATGCATGGCTCTGCAGGATCCTGATGGCTCTGCCTCACCCTGTTCGGATTGGTGCAGGCTCCTGCATCCCATCCCTGGACCGCTCAGCATCCTCGTCCTGTCACTAACACACTACACGCACACAACGAAACCTGCTGCTCCGTCACCAGGTTGCACATTAACACCCACACCTACAACACGGAGTAATTTATGGCAAACTCACATAACGCAGATAACCATGTCCCGGCACCCGGCATCCTGGCACCTGATACCTGGCGTGTGCTGGGAGCAGCGGCTGCCACCGGCGCCTGCTCGGACACAGGCTGGGAGGAAGCAAACAAACATCAACAAGGCAGAAAAGGGGCCGTTTGTTTGAAGGTGCCTGGAACAGCAGGAAACCAAGGGTGCGCCAGATGGGAGAGCACAAAGGCAGCAGGGAAACGGGGGTTATTTATAAACCTCCAGAGGACGGCCATGAACAATGAGCTGGGCGGTTTAATCCCACCCTGACATGGAAAAGGAACCCAGCACAGTGGGATGGGGAGCCCTGGCTGGGTGAAGGGCTTCCTCCCTGGGGTGGAAGGGAGCACCCATGAGCAGGCAGGTTTGGGGGTAGGCCCCTGTTCCCATGCAGCAGAAGCTGTCAGCACGTTTCAGAGCAGCAGCTCCATCCTGCTCACTGGGAGCTGTTTGTAACTGGCACCACATCCTCACCTCTAATGGTGTTTCTCTTGCATACAGGGAGCGTACAGGTGAGCTGTGGTGGGTGCAAGTCACAGCCCCGTGGTGATTCCCAAGCTCAGGAAATTGGAGGCAGCAGCCAAAACTGGTACGGACACACATGTACCTGTGCTCCTTGATCATTTGCTGGCCATAGGCTGATGTGGGAGAATGCTTCCTGCGTGCCAGACCTTAGTTCTCCTTATGGGAATATGCCCCTGTTAATCTGGGATTTCCAGACATGAAGTTATTTGTGGGCCCCTGAAACTTGGGCTCATTCTAGCTCCTCCTGCTGCCTGTGCCCTGAAGCAGCTCAGGAAGGAGCAGTGTGCTTCAGAGTTCACATCAGCCAAGAGGGGACGGTGATGGGAGGTGGGTACAGCAGCTCCTGTGCTAGCACTGCTCCAGGGATCCCGTTGCAACGTGGGATGTCCATGGCCTCACCACGCTGTCCGGCCAGCACGGTGCCCAGATGGCAATTGCATGGCAGCCCCTGACAGCTCTATGGCAGAGCTCAGGCTTCTGTTCCAAGTTCCTGAATTAGGGTAAGAACCACTTTTCCTTCCTCAAAACCTGCCAGGGCCAGGACCATCCCACAGGGAGGATTCACAGCTTCTTCAGGCAGCCACATAGGTATGGACAGGCTCCTAGTGAGGAGCATCCATTCCCTGCCCTGCCAAGCATGAGGAGGGCTCACTGCCATCTCCCACAGCACCCCCTCATTTCGTTAGGAACAAACCTCAAACAAACTGAAGATGCTCAGGATCACAAGTGATGGTTTAAACAGGATGGCATGTCATGATCTCACTGCTAATGTAAAGACCCACATGGACTGAGCGAGCCTGTGTCCTCTGCAGGCCTGATGCACCTTTGCATTGCCTGTGCTTCATGTATAGGCATTGCTTAAGCACCTTCCACGTGGTGTCTAGGGCTCTGTCAGGACAGGTACTGCTTTACCTGCAGTGCACAGCATTTATGCAGATGCCGAGGGACCATGGCACCGAGTTTCCATTCTCAGAGTAAATATTTACTCGGTGTGCAGTAAACCAGCGGCACTGACAGCCCTGGTTAGATGTGAATGAGAGCAGGGGCTGGATTTGGAGCAGCAGCGTTCCCCTGCTTCGGGTGGCAGCTCCTGGGGTGGCACAGGACTAAAGGCCGAGTGGTGGCCTTGGAGAGGCTTAGTGCAAAGTGTGTCACCCGCCAAAACCTGCCCCAAAAGGGCAGCACCAAATGAGCGCCAGCGAGCTGTGCCATGCACATGTGGGGTGCACGGGGGCTGAAGGGGCCCTCTGGGAGCCCACTCCCTCCAGGGCAGCCGTTGACCTGCCCGTGCACATCTGCATTGCTTTCAAGCCTAAAATGCCCAATGTAAGAAAATCACACAAGCACAGAATGGTTTGGTTGGAAGGGCCCTTGAAGCTCACCCAATTCCAACCCCTGCCATGGGCAGGGATATCTTACATGAGGTCAGGTCACTGCAAGCCCCGTCCAGCCTGGCAGCCATCATCAATCTTTCCTCTTGCCCTGCTCCAGTGTGCACAAAGCTCATTTAAACCAGGGGTCAGGACTTTGGGATTCCCTGAAGCTTTCATAAAAGGCTCAGCAGCCCCAGCGAGGGGCTGGCACCACAGGCACCTCAGCAGCCATTGAGCACAAGGGTGCTGGCAGGGTCCAGTAGCACTTGACAAAGAGCCTCTATGCTCACCCTGAGGGAACATCTGGGGCTTCTCTAGTGCCATAAAGCAACCGAGACACAGGAATCAAACCCAATGGAGTGAGTCAGCCCAAAAACAGACACAAGAGAGGGACTCTTCATCAGAGACTGCAGTGATAGGACAAAGGGCAATGGGTTCAAACTTAAACAGGGGAAGTTTAGATTGGACCTGAGGAAGAAGTTCTTTACTGTAAGGGTGGTGAGGCACTGGAATGTGTTGCCCAGGGAAGTTGTGAATGTTCCATTGCTGGCAGTGTTCAAGGCCGGGTTGGACAGAGCCTTGGGTGGCATGGTTTAGTGTGAGGTGTCCCTGCCCATGGCAGGGGAGTTAGAACTTGATCTTAAGGTCTTTTCCAACCTTAACTGTTCTATGATTCTGTGATAGCATCTGGTTATAACAAAATCACTCTGATACCCAAACGCTCTCCCATTACACAGACAATGGCAGAGCGGAATGTGCCGATGTGCTTCTTCCAAGTTGTGAAGTTGGCCCCATTAAACCCAGGAAGGACCAGCTGCTCCAGCTGAATGAGCCCAGGTAGGTGACGTGCCAGCCAGGAAATCAGTGCTTAAATGGATGATCTCATTATATGTAAACACTGCTGAATAAATCTAAATAAACTCAGATTGTTTATATAGCATATTCCCAATGCTGGTTGAATATTGACTCCTGCCAACTTTAAAGTAAAACTGAAGCCAGGCATGGTCAATTATTTAATGTCTCTGTAGATATAATTAGCATGCATAATATGTATATACCAATATACATAATATATGTAATTATAGGTATTGGTGTTTGGGTTGTCTAGGGAGATGGAAAGAGTAAGAGCTGAAAACACTGTGCCACTGCCCACTAGAGAGGGAAAGATGCTTAAAGTCACTGGAATAAAACTGGTGGATGTCATTTGGGGAAGGGAGTTGCTGACCTTTGTTCCCTTTCTGCAGAGTGGATCTGACCGACAACTTCTCCATCTTGTCCATCCACATGAAGAAGAATTGAGGTTGGAAGCGTCCGACGTCCAAAGGCAAAGCCCTGTGTATAAACCACAGCTAGTGCCGTGCATTCACAACAGCTTCCATAGGTCACTTGTGGCACCCGGCAAAGCTGTGACTCGGGGCACAATGAGGTCCTGGTCCCCTGGAGCATCTCCATCTGCCCCAGTGCCTGGGTACGCCCCATCTGCCCTCCACAGCACCCAGCTCACCGGGGCTGGGCTGCGTTTGCCCTCCCTGCACGGCTCGGGGCTGGGTTCGTACAGGTTTGAGGAGGTTTGCAGGTCCACAGCACCTCTGTTACGCAGCTGTGGGACAGGGGGAATGTCCCACCAGCTGCTCCACAGCACCCAAAGTGTCCCCAGGCCTTAGGGCCAGTGCTGAGACACACTGGGGCAGGTCCCTGCACTGCCGTTAGCACTCAGGGACCCTTAAGGTCAATGAGCTGCTGTCAACACCTTGGACACAGGACAGCCATCCGCAGGAACCTCCCCTTTCCCATCCCCGCAGGGCATGGAAGAGAGGGAAAGGGCTCAGGTGCCGGGATGCTCACGGGACACCGATCCCTGCAAGGCAATCTAGCCGGTTGCCATGCTGTTGGATCTGGGGGCTGCTTTCCCCTGCAGCTCAGGAGTCATTCAGCTCCTGATGCAACAAGCTGAGGGCTGAGCACTTGCGCTTCTGCAGCTCTCCATAGCACCAAACCCGCTCAGCCCATTGAGTAAAACCAGGCCACTGAGCCAAGTGCCTCAGTTCAGGTGAAGTTTGCACTTTCTGTACCTTTAGGAGCAGAGGGATGAGCGCTGTGCCTGGCGAGGAGGGCAGAGAGCAGCCGACATGCCGAAGGGCACAACCAGCACGGGGCTGGGAGCAGGAGGTTCCTGCCAACCAGACCAACACCACTGCCCAGAGCATTTCAGTTATCCCCTGCAGAGATGGGCTGCTCAGCATCCCCTATAGCCCAGGAGAAACTTGGGTTAGCAAATAGCATTTGCACATGAAAACGTTGCAAAAGCATCCATTGACATGCAGTTGTACCAAGGTACTGCTGCAAATGCAAAAGGAAAGGCACCTGGGAACCCTGGCACTGAAATAGCTGAGATGGAAAGGTGCAGGATCCTTTGGCACTGATGGGTCCTGCTTGTCTTCCCCTGGAGAGACAGGGAGCCCTGGGAAGGGCCATCAGTGCTCCTTGCTCCGCTGGGCAGTGGAGGTAAGGGGCTGGGCTGTGCTGGCACAGCTGGGATGAGACATCTCAGATCAGTCCCTCCTCACATCCATCCGGCATCCCAGCTGGAAACACTGCCTCCAAGGTGGGGGATAAGGACACAAGGCCAGGAGGGGACATCCCCTTCCCTGTGTGCTGGTGTCAGCACGTTTCCAGGTGAGGTGCTCATCCCAACAGTCTGCTTTCCCTGCTCCCAGAGCAATCCAAAACAAGGAGCATGGCTCACCCCTGGGTGATGCATCCTTATGGGCTGCGACAGTGTCCCCATGCACTTCCCGTGGTGCATGGTCAGACCCTGTAATACAACCAGGGGCTCTGCCAGGATAATGCCGCGTGATTCCCTGTTCATCCCACAGCACCGGGTCTGTGGCACAGCACAGCTTGGTTTGAAGGTGAAAGCTGAGGACCTGCGTGATAGGGATGCACCAATGTCACCTCTAAGCACAAGATCCAAGAGGGGAAAGGTCAGCATCTGTTTCATGTGAGCTCAAGCCTTTGGTTTTGTCTCCCCTGAGTTTGATCCAGGGCAGATGTTGACCAGGGATTGGAAGAAGAAACTGGGAAAGTCAGGCAAGAGAGACTGAAAAGGAAGTTCTGTGAAACACATACTCTGTCTGCTTCCAGCCATTGGTTTTCCTTGATGTGCTTCATTTACAGGCAGATCCCCAGTAAGAAGCACTGACAACAGCTTACATCTTGTAGAAGTCAATGTCTTTTCCTCTCTTGGAGACAACTTAGAGCATCTGTCCCTCTGACCATCATATATGAGAGACAGAATAGTACATAATGTGATAATATATCTTTATATTAAAAATAACATTTATCTATCTCTAGTCTCTCCCCTTTCTCTGACTTTCCATGCACAGCACTTACAGCACAAGCAGCTGACTCTCTCCCTTCTCAAACCTAAGAGAGAAAACCAGCTGTAACAGATGAGAATGAAGGTCCAACTTGCACAATGTCCCACTTCCCACAAAGGTGAAGGGAGGACACTTGGAGAAATGCATAAAACCAGGGTGAGCACATGGTGATGCCTCCTGAGACCCTGCCCTCAGCCTCCAACAGCGCACAGTTCGGAGGCTGGGATCAGGATGGCTTTGTTATAATTTGCCTGCTGAAGGGTAAGAAGACACAAGTGGCTGGCAGTGGCAAAGCACGCCAGTAGCAAGGCCAACAGCTATGGGATGTCCGTACAACCTCTAGGACTGGTGTGGTTCCTCCACAGCAGTGCGTTTTCTGATGCTTTAAAATGACATCCTTTGCTGTAGATCTTCCCAGAGACGTGGCTTCCATGACTTCTGGTCCTCCACTCCAACGTGTCTGGGACAAAGAGCTGCAATGTGCTCTGCAGCTGGGACACACGGTGCAAAACAGGCACCTTCTCATTTATGGCTTTGCTCTGACCATGCTGGGTGAAGCCGTGCAGGGCAGGGTGGGCAGGGAGCACGCCTGCATCCAGTGGGTTTTCACTGGTTTGGGTTCAGCACAAAGGGCTGGCGGTGCCCATCATGTGTGGTGTTGGGTCACCTCAGCGGCTGCCATGGGACCGCTGCATCCCTGGCAGTGTTCAAGGCCAGGTTGGATGGGGCTTGGAGCAACCTGCTCTAGTGGGAGGTGTCCATGGCAGGAGGTGGGAAGTGGGTGAGCTTTAGGGTCCCTTCCAACGCAAACCAACCCGACATTCTGTGGTTCAGACACCGCTCACCTGAGGAGGAGCGGAGCGAGGCTCTGCCCCAGCCCCAGACACCCAAAGCTCCGTGGCTTCCATCCCTGTATCAGTGCACACCTTCCCCACGGTGTCTGTCACATCTGCCCCAACCACCCAGGAATGCCGAGAGCCCTCAGGCGGTGGGTGAGGCTGCAAGGGCGGACACACCGAACACGAGGGTCTTCTGCTCCGTGGAGAGAGTTCACAACTGCAAAAACCCCTTCAAAACATCCTCCGCTACCCGAGGAACGCTCTTTGTCAATGGCTTTCCTGCCGCAGGGAGCGAAGGCAGCAAACGTGAGAGTCTGATGCCATCTAAAGGCCGCCTGAGCCTCCACCGCTCGAAGGCTGCGTTTGGGACACCACAATTTCACAGTGAACTCTGTGCTCTCCAGCTCTCACCCTCAGGCCTGGCTTTGTTTGCTCACAGGTTGATCAAACTGGACTGAAACTGTCCACGCTGTGTCCTGCTCCAAGTGCAAACTGCTTGGCTGTGCTCGCAGGTCCTGCTGGCACATGCAACACGCAAAGCTTCCATAGAACAGGAAAACACAAGTTTCTCCACGTTAAAACTCTCCAATCTTCTTAGAAATCTGAATTGCTTCTGGCTTTGCAGCTGGGATTGTGGCAAAGAGCTGAGAAGCCTTAATATTAGTGACAGGCTTTCTACTGCTCCTCTAAGAGTCTGTGCAAGTTTGGCCAACCTGCAAGTCTCAATGTAGGAGTTTACACAGGTCCTGCAACAGCCAAAACGTCAGAAGTGCCCGTGTCCACCAAACGCCCTCCTGGCCATCCTCACCATCCTGCTTGTGCCATTTAAGCCACTCAGGTGGCAATGCCCATAGAGTGGCTGCACACACAGCACCAGGTAACTTCTCGTTAGTGCTTTTCTATGAGCCCTCCACCTCACTTAACACCCTGGATACCCAAAAGAACAAACAGACCCACACATCAACCCTGTGGGAGGGGGGATGTGTTTCCCCACCATAGTGCAGGCAAGGGGAGGAACATTGTCAGTGCTCATGTCAGAAGTTCCCATCAGATCCACATGCCCAGTGTGGGATGTGGTGGCTCCTGCTCCCTGCCCTTGGTTAGTTAGCAGTACGCTGTATTTGAGGAGTTTCCACAGGGTGGAACAGTGAAAACTCGATGGTTTTGCAAACAGGACTTCCAGAGAACAGAAAATCCTCAACTCCTACAAGGATTTCCTACAAGAATTTATCCTACATGCTCAACAGTTTCCCATAACTCAACTGGTAAGGCAGGAAAACACAGGTCCAAACGGCCTATTGCAGCCTTCACCACAACATTATCTTGCCTCCTTATGATAGAGGCACAATACTTTAGATCAGGCTAAAGTATTTACAGTACACCTTCTTGGGCAATTTTTGCAGCTCAAGCCCAATCTGGCTTGCCATGGAACATTCTTTTCTAAGCAGGATTTTACAGTCTATAAGGGAAGTCAGCAGGTGATCACCCAGGTCACAGTGCAGATTTTAGCATGGCCATACATAGTCAAAAGTGGGCTAGAAAGATATACAAATTTATAAACTCTTTCTCTCCCTTTATAAAGTTCTTAGATGGTGGCTTGCACGTAATTCCCCATAGCATACCCTGCTGCTTCTCTGTATTGCTCTTTCTTGGGTTAAGCATCCGGATGGTACTAATTATTTCCTATCATGCCAATGATCTATTCTGAAGCATGTCTTTCCAAGTGCTCCTACTTCCCAAGATTTAAGCCTTAATAAATGTTATCCCTGCTATGAACATCTACTTCATCTCCATGTGATGGCTTGCAGAGTCTCAGAACCTTCTTGTAACACTGTGAGAGTCAGATCTAAATGAAAATGAAGGTCTTGTTGTGGTTCGTGGACTGAGGAACAGAGAGAGTTCAAAGAAGAAAACTACAGATGCACTTGGTGTAACACAGTGGTAGCTCCTCTGGTTTGATATAGTGTCTACCTGCAAGTTAGTGCAGCACGAAGCACAGTGTGGATGCTCCTGGAGACAAATGATAGCAAGATATTGTTTGAATCTTGGTTAAGGTTTATTTAAAATGCTGAATCAAAATGAACGTCTCACGTGGGGACTGAGCTCATGACACTGTCACAGGCTCAGAGGGCTGGAGCTTTACTTTCTTGTCAACGGGAACAAAAAGGTCAATTTGTGGAAGGACAACGAAAATAAGTATTTGCTGAATTCCTTACAGACATTTGACACAGTTGATGCAGCTATACAAACACAACACAGCAGCTTCTGCAGCCTCTGGGACTCTGAGGTATACGATATGCTAGGCAGGGCACGACAAAGATGTCTTCAAGCAACTTCGCATGAGAAATCTTCCCTACAGAAACCCCTTTGCTGTCATTAATAAAGTGAAAGAATGGTGATTTCCACAAGCAATTTCCCTGCTCTATACTGACAGCACTTAAACCACCCCAGTGTCACACATAAACCCATCTGCACAGTGAGACAGAGCAGACAGGGCAGCGTGCTGTGGAAGAGGAAAGCCTGCAGCACACACTCAGCTGGAGTTTGGGTTCAACCCCGCTGCCTGACAACACAGAGCTGTTTTACCACGGGCCTGTCCTCTTTCATCTCCAGGAGCTGTGACAGAGAAAACCAGCATTCTCTAATACAATCAGAATGGTTTCTTGCACAGCTTTGAGGACAAGCACAAGAAAGAAGCCACCTTCAGGATAAACTCTCGAGGAGTCGTGTATAATCAAAGCATCTTTTAAACACGTGAGAGATGCAGGAGTGCTGCAGGAACAAAAGGCCGCTCTACACAATCCATCTATTTAAAATACTGTTTACTTGTGATTTAACATTAATTAGCATTACATCTATGAGCGATTTCCGATAACATTTATATATTTTCCACAGGACACAAGAGTTGGCTGGCTCATTCTTTATGCCAAAGCAAGTAAATAGAGGCATTAGCAAAAGGTGCAAATAGTTCACGGGTTGCATTTTAAAAAATATTTATGCACATTGCATTCATTTAAGATATATTCTTAAAAAAGTTATGAAAAGCGTCGTTCACAGGTTACTGTTTCTACATCTGTTGTAATACAACACAAGTAATGTAGAACATGAAAAGAAACTAAACCCCGAAGTTAAGCAACTGAAAGTTTCCACTATGATTAAAAACACTGATTCCAGTATTTAGTGATAGCTAGGAATTGTTTCCAGGATCCATTCCAACATTGCGTTATCACACTTACACGGTCAAAGCTAACCAGCCCCAAACATGCTATAATCAACATTTGTGCATGCCAAACCACTCTCCAGCCATATTGAACAATTATATATGGTATAATATTTCAACCGGCAGTTTGGGAATCACATGGATCTTTAAAATGTACTTCCTATTGTGATGCTGATTTACAGACGATTTGACACAGTGAAGAAACCCCTATGTTAATTTTCTATGTTTAGTTTGTATTTACAATACAGTAAAAGTACTAAAAGGACAACATCAGTAAAAATGAGTAAGTGGCAGTACCGCCTTACCCATGGCACTAGGCTCTGGTTTGCTGTGGGCTCACCCAAAGGACAACACGGATTTGTGAGACCCTTTTACAATTCAAATGAAAGCGAAGTAGAACCCCATGAATCCATACAAATGATTTCAAACGTCGAATATGGAAATGTCACTTTGCTGATTTAATAAAAATATCCCGCAATCCATAGCATATATTTAAAAAAAATAATCACCAAACTTTTACTTTCTTTTGTCTCCTCCTATTTTCTTACTATTTCACTTTCCCTTTTAACAGTTTTGTTTCCTTCATTTGGTTATGTTAAGAGATTATTTTTCTTCATTCATTAGCAATACCATGAGAGAAAAATAAAACAACCCACAAGTACTTTTTAAACGTGAATCCAGTTCAGTTTTATATGCTTTTATTTTCTGATTCCTAAGTCCCTGGATTCCTGAATTATATTTAAGTATACTCTAACCCAAGCATTCTTAAATACACTCTACTATTAAATGCTTGGTTCACATGCTTATAATACCTTTATACTGAGTGGTATACAAACATTTGAACATATAAAATCTTCTTTTTGTTTTGCCAGTTAAACTAAATTATCAATGTTAAGTGTATAAAACCCCCCTTCTCGAAAAATAAGGGTGTCCCCCCCCTCAACTGAGAGAATAAAAAAGAAGTCTTCAAAAATTATATTTCACTAAAATGAAATATTTGGCAAAAAAGTTATTGAAGAATGGAATTCTTTAGACATTTTGTATAATTCCAAATAAACTTTCTCTTACACAGTTTTTTCCCTAATATTATGTGCCAGTGTATAATAGTTCTATATGATCTAATCTTAAAAAAGATTTAAAGGTGTGCTGTCAATATGCACCCACTCAAACAGGGGCATGGAAACCAAGTATATGGTCAAAATCACAATACAAAAATGTATGAGCTGGTTACCAAATGAGACAGCAGTTTGGAAAAGTCCTATGATCACTCAACAGTAATAAAGACTTGAGCTGTACTATCATTTTAAGGTCTGCGAAATACTCCAAGCAGAACTTGCTGCTGCATACTGTGATGGTATTTGATCTTGCTATGATGGGAATTGAGCACCTGCCAGTGTAGTTCTACATGAAACTAATGAATGTTTCCAATCCTCATAGCAACTTCGGACACAGTTAAGCTAGAGATGAACTAACTTTCAATTAGCATGAAAGGGTTTCTTTGTTTTTGTTTGTTTAGTTGGTTTTCTTAAAGCAAAACCTCTTCCAGTTCCTTTTTGTTTAGGTTAAAAGTCCAGTTACTGCACACCCCTACCACTACGCTGTTATTGGTCAACTTAAACGTTTAAAATGTGCAATGTCTCCTCACAACAGAACTGCACTTATGCTTCGACTTTCTCTTTCTTTTTGCTCTTTTTCAGGAAAGAAGGGGTGCGGAATTTCTTCTTCTTCTTTGATGGGGATTTGGAAGGTGACCCTTCAGGGGACAGGGCCTCTTCTATCTTTTCAGAGCTTTTAATCGTGATCTCCACACTCTCCACAGTACTAGTGGTTAGCTGACTGACCCTCTTGGTGAGATCTTCCACGTCATGTGCATCTTCTTTGCCGTTCACCACCACAACTGGCAGCTCCACAGATATTAGGTTAGCATTCTGGGTGTAGAGATCTTCATGGTTTTCTGAAAGAACAGACAATTTTGCAATTATTTCTGTACAACACCATGCAGAAAAACCCAGTATTGAAACAAAGTCTGTGAGTCTGGACTGTGATCCAAAGAATGAAACCTGAAGTGCTAGATGTGGTTTTTCCCTTTTATCCACACTTTTACTTGTTGTAAGCAGACAATGCTTTGAAAGTGTCATTAAAAGGAAAACAGGGTGAAAAAACTGATCTTATCTCTGGCAGGTATACATACAACTCAAGCTACATAGGGTATATACAAATACAGACTGCATATACATGTAGTCTCAAGCACATTCAGAATTCCACTTCACTGCAAGAGACTACTTTATGAAAATGCAGCCATTCCATAGAGGTGTTTTTGGAGAACTAGCCTTTCAAAGTGCCTTCTTAGACTTGGCTGGAGAAGTCTTAGGCAAAAAATCTTTATCTTAACACTTGCAGTAAAATAAAACCAGAATTTATTCCCTCCACCTTATTAATATCTAAGTTGAAACTTAGACCTGTGTTGGTTTCTGTTTGTAAGAACTAAGCATCAGAAAAGAATTGGGAAACACAGTTTTCCGGACAGAGTCCCACCCAGACTTGATAGAAGTGGGCTCTTTTTAGCTCAATTGCCTTCATGCAAATGTAAAAATGCAGCAGAAAGTGGATGACTCAGGTTATCAGAGCCATTGGCATTGTACAGAAATTGCATGGAATACCTTCTAATTTTTCTGGGACATTTTGCGGGGATTGAGTTTGTGACTGAATTTGTGACACAGATGAACCGTCATCTGAGAATAATTCCTGTTCAGCATCTGCAGGACAAGATTTGAATTAGTAGCCATGCAAAGTAAAAATCAAGCAAGAATGTCAGTGCTAGTATTACAAGATTTACAGCTCTGCATTATGCTGTTCATGCTGACATCAGGAAGTTACAGTACACACTTTAAACTCCACAGAATTATAGATTTACACATTTATCTGCTAATAGTCATTATATATTAGTTCTTTAATAGAAAACATTAAAAAGAGTGACAGGGTTCCATTCCAAGTAGCATCTGCTTTGTCTGTTAAGTCACACAGTTTGCTGTTACAGTGAGTTATTATGCTATGCCCTGAAAGTGATATATACTAACATTGTTTTATTTCGCAGCATTAGTGGAGAAGAATGCATAGTAAGTTTTATTGTTTAATAAAATATACATATATATATAAAAATCAACCCTGAATTAGTAATCCCCTGTGCAACAGTGGTATTGGAAGATGGAAAAAGTGAAAGCAGATGAGTCTTGCACATGGGGAGAATAGAATTAAAACTAAAGAAGCCAAGACCAAACATCTCAGTAAACTTTTGCTCAGCTAGGCACAGGCCTGAGCTACTTGATCTAACTTTGATATCAACTTTGAGGAGGAGAAAGTTGGAGTAAGATGACCTTCATGAGCTCTTCCAACCTAAGTTATTCTACGATTCTGACAAAAGAAGTCATTACGTTAGTGTGGTTTTGTCAACCCCATTTCTGTGCAAACCTTCCACTGCTTTAATGTTAGCACCAACCAAAGTGAAGGAAAAAAAACAAACTCCAAATCAACATTTAACAAAACAATCTATTTTCTCAAGGAATGATTAGCTCAAAGTAGTTGTCAATAGTACACAGTAATAACTAATACTTGTACAGTAAAAATTAACTCATTCAATCTCAGCACTTAAAAAAACACTACTGACCTTCCAACCCTTGCTGCTTACGTTCAATTATCTTCTTGTACTCTTCCAGTTCCTTTTCTGTGAGGTGGCTAAATGGGTTGGGTGGTGCTGGTGGTGCATGCTCATCCTCTTCAAATTGCATTGGCTAGTAAAGAGAAAACCATGACATTTAACAGTTGAAAAGAACAAAAGCAGCAAATAATCAAGGTTAATGACTCTTTTTCCCCCTAACTTTTGGTGACACCAGATTGAGAAGGAATACAGAAGAAAACTGTAAGATGTATCCAGACAAAAAATAGCCAATTAATAGGCATTCACATAGTAATGAATATTAAGTACTGAGCTTTAAATCACCATCCTTTTGCTGCAGAACAATCATATGAGGGTTGTAGGGTTTTTTTTTGTATCAAGGGGGACAGATTTAAAGTAGAGATCTGCCTCAACAGCTTACACCTCAGGGACTAACAAACCCCTTAGAGAACTAAAAATCCTTTAGTAAGGGGGATTCAAAAATAAGGTTTCTCATAGTTTCTGCAAATGCCTCAACTTCTAGGATTTTTCCCTGCAGGAAAGCAACTGTGTTCATTCACCAGGTCAGGAGTCTAACTGGAAGAGCTCCTCCAAGAGGAAGAATACTCATTTAGAAAACTATTCTTTTTGCCTGAAATGAATAAGCAAACTCAGTGTTACCACAAATGAATACTGGAAATCAAAATGAGGAAACAGATGTACTATTTCATGGATAGTTGGAAACCTCGTAGATTTATAGAATTCCAATTCCAATTCATCAGAGTTGGTTAGATAGCCTTATTAGGGATTTCTGTACTGTTTGGAGGTGAGTCTATTCTATTCAAGAAGAGATTAGTGTGGGCAGGTGTCCCAAAGAGAATATTTTTAATGAAAGCTGCCTTCTACATGATCCCACCCCACCTTTTAAGTTCAGTTATTCTGAGTATTATTTCCTTGAGCAGAAATTTGCACAGACTGATGAAAAGACGATTTCTGGCACCCTGAATTGCAAAGTTCATCCATTTTAGTTTAAATTGTCTTAGGCAGGGGTCCTACTTCACTAATATTAACGACAGGCAAACTTACTGTGCATACCTCCATTTGAGACTAGCATTTCAAGTCTTTGAAATGAAACATGACTAAAGTGTATTACACATCCAGAATCTGGCACTAAAATAATCAGTTCTAACAAAGCACTTGGAAAGAAAATGGCCCAAACTGATGTTTGAATGACATTATTTATTGAAAAAACAATGCAAACATTTGTAAATCAATGCATTATGTCTTACTCACCGGACTTGGCTTTTTATCTACAACAATCCCAGCGAGCAGCTGAGACTGTGGTCCAGCTGTCTTTAGGTCATATCGGTTTTGCTCCCTTATCTAAACAGAGAAAATAAACTGGATTAGAAACAGGTATTTAACAAATTCCATGCTCATCATCTTTACAAAGCCAGTAACACAGGCCGCATGACTGGCTGGAGGATCAAGCTGTATGCTGCTGCACCTAAAAATTAAGAACTCTTCCACCTCTGGATACACTGCATACGTTGTTTTGCCCTTTGAGTACTCCCAGATATCCACCCTCATCCCAGCTCCTGAACTTCATGGAAGCCAATATTTAGAAATGAGCTCCAAGAAACAGTGTGTCTCTGAACCTGTCCTCTCCATCCCATAAAAGACCCATGTTAAGCTACTAGAGAGATCTCTGCAGTTACAAAGGTTTGCAAAGTTTTCCTTCTGCGTCTAGCTCACTATTTTCCCCAAATCAACAGCCCTAGTTTCACATTGTCAGTGCTTAAGAGACTGACAGATCAGATGTAAATGCAAGTACACACCATACTAAAATAAAATCTATAGCAGAAAAATAGGAATAAACTATCTAATGAGATAGTGACATGCATAAATCTAAAAATCGTTTTCTGGGGCTTTCACTATTAATCTCTAGATGATTAGTGGGTGCCTTGCCACTTCTAAGGAAGGGAGTTTCCCCTTCTAGCTCCAGTTCTGTCCCCATGGACACTGATATGGTGCTTTCCAAGAAAGAAAAGAACATGCAATCAAATGGAAAGTGTCCTGGATATCTGCTAATATACTTATGTCTAGGGTGGAGTATTTGGCCATTATGACAGTCAGTGTCTTATGTGCTGGAAGGGAAAAGCAGTGAGATATTTGTGTTTAGAGAGAGATCCAACAGTGACCTCCCATTTTGTCTTTTTACTGCCATTATGAAGCGGACTGGACTACAGAAGCTCCACTTTAACAAGTGCTAGGCAAATTAATACAGAGAGTGACATTACAGTCTGAGATTGAATTGTGCTCTAGGTGACATACAGCAATTTGGTTCATGCTGACACCTAATTATTCACTAAATATAATGCTAAATAGAAGGGTCTACCATTTCCAGAGTCAATACTCATAATTTATCAAACTATTTCATTCAAAAGTTTTATATATATACATATATATATATGGAGAGAGAGAGAGAGCATATGTATTTATGGATTTCATGTATATCAGACATTTAAATAAATGCTTTTTTGTGCCAAAAAAAGGTAAGAAACTCCTTAGCAAAATCAGAACATTTGAACATGTTATTTTACTGCTGTACTGTATTATTACTTGAACATATGATTTTATTTGGGAATGTTACAACTTTCATTTCATCACACTTTTACCTTATTTCTCTTTTCCAGCACTTCACTTGGGTTTGTGTTTAGAGGAACAAATTGGTTTGGATCTTCAATTTTGATTGGCGTTCCTCCACTAGTCTTGGAGGAGTCATCAGCTTTCATCCACTTAAAGAAAAAACAATCAAAAAAAGCTAAACATACCAGCATGAAGTGGAGGAACAACTTTCAGCACTGTCCTCATGTTAAAGAAGTTACAGAGAAAGGACTCTCCGACTTCATTCTCAATTCCACACGCCACCCACAAAATAATCCCAACTCCTTGCAGGTTTGTGTGTTTGCCAAAAGGATTTAAGTTGCCTTGAATGTGTACCATCAAGACTGCTTTTTGTAAACAGTGAAATACATTCCTTAAGAACGTAGGGGTTTAAATCAGTTGCTAAAGGTATTTCTCCCAAACTTCACTTTAAAATCTCGCTGGCCTGCCAGCAGGAGGAGCTGATGCTTTTACAGTTGTACTAAGCAACTGAGAGCAGCCTGATAACAAATAACATGCTTCGCAGTCCTAAAAGGCACCTCTCTCCATGCTGCAAACACACTGAAAGCATCTTAGTGAGCCAAAGGAGAAGGAAAAATCTTGATCATCATTAAAAGTAGTAGCATGAACAGACTTTTCCAAGTCTGTTTTCAGTATGCTCACAAACAGGAAAGGGGCAATTAGAGATGAACTAGAGCTTGTATCTCCCATTGGTAGAGAACAGAACAACCCACAGGTGATTTAAAACCTTACTATGTTTGGTGGATAATTAATAGCAGAAAAATATGGTAGAAAAACTGTTTTCTACTTCAGGAATAAGAAGAGCTAGTAACAAGAAGGAAATCATTATTAGCTTTTATCATAAACTGTTACTATTCTAAACAGTTAAAACCCCTTCCCCAAACAGAGGGAGCCCTCAGTACTAACACCATTAAGTCTCCCCAGAGCTTATTTTTATTTGCTGGATACACTTATTTGCTAATCCTGTTAAAGATTTCTTCCTATAAACTGTGTGTAATTTACTTTCAAGTAGTGCAAAAACTATGTGACCTCCTAAAACACCTACTTACCGTGATCTTAGTCCTGGGACTGGTTTCCCCATTCCAGGACTCCTCAGGCACATTAACTTTCAAGTATGTGTTTGGAGAGTTCAGCCATCTTGTCTTTTCTCTTTGTTGCCTCTGTGCTAGGAATTTCAGGGGGGAAAGCGGGACTGTGTCATCTTCAAAGGAAAAGGCAGTCACAGTGGCTGGGATCTCCACATCACTCTTGTGTCTGGGTTTTTCCCTGACTAGTGGTTGCCTGTAGGCATAGCCAGTTCTGTATCCCTATGGAGGAGGAATTAAAAAGGAAAAAATGTTTAAAAAAAATTAAAAAATAGTAAATAATAAAAACAATCAGAAAAAGGTATGCAAAGAAGTCATGGAAGCTTTGTGTACCGTTCTATATGCATTAGAGGTCATAGTATCATAGAATAGTTAGGGTTGGAAAGGACCTTAAGATCATCTAGTTCCAACCCCCCTGCCATGGGCAGGGACACCTCACACTAAACCATGTCACCCAAAGCTACGTCCAACCCGGCCTTGAACACTGCCAGTGATGGAGCATTCACAACTTCCCTGGGCAACCCATTCCCACTGAGCTCTTCAGAGATTGGGCTAGTGGTGTTGCCCATCATTCATTCATAGCATTCAAGAGACCCATTTAAAATACAGTACAGCAGCAGCTGGACAAGACCCACCTCACACTTCACCTTCCTCCTACCTTTGTGGATGCATGACCACCAAATGTCCCCCTGCTCAGGTTGTGACCTAGGTAGCATTCATGAGGACATTTCTCTCTCTTGTAAAATGGCACTTCCTCATTGATGACACTCTCCCATACCCCTCACTCTTATTTGTATCGAAGGCTGTTCCAGAATTCAGAGTGCAGTGAAATGGATATTTCAAACAAACAGTAAGTTTTCCCCTTATTTCCTAATATTAGAGTGAATAAAAAAATATAAATGGAATCTGTTCTATTTACTAGGTGGCCATGAAAAAAAAATTTTACTGCTAAGCTACTGTAAAGACCAAATATGCTTGTGAGATAGGTTGGACAAAATTTAAGTTCAAAACATCATAAATTCTTATCAAGACATAATACTACTGTTAGATAAAATGACATAGTAAGAAGTAAACCAAGGAAAAGAGATTTCATATACAATAATAGTTACTCCATCTTAATTTTTAAACTCACAATGAAAACAGAAACAATTGTTTGCTTTACAGAAGCTACTCCTACACTCGGAGTTTATAGAGACTATGTGGACAATGCCATCAACATGCTCTCACCAGGTTGTCCAGCATCCGCATGAGTGCTTCAAATTCTTGCTCCCCAACTTTCCATTTCTGTTGCGAAGCCATATTAACCCCACCACCTCCAGCTGCTGCCACACCATGTGTGAAAGGCTTGAACTTCTGCAGATCCAGTAGTAGGAGATTGTCTATCCCACCTGCTCCAGCTAATGCATGAACCTAGAGACATGAATGAGTATATTTCATTTGTGGAAAAGCTTTTGGATTCTCTGCTTTTCTGAGTTCACAGGAGAAACACAACACACTTAAACATGTTGCAGTTGTTTCTCAAGCTAGTTTTCCCCTGTGCAAAAATGTATTAAAACATATAGCAAACGATTCTTGTGGAAAGGATAACAGCTGCTAAAAACTGCACTTAAAGAGGAGTAGACTCAGACACTAGTACCAGAGTACCTTAAAAAGGTGCTTCCTGCATCACGTGACTAAAACCTTTTCATTTTTATACCCATTTCAACATGAATGAGTGATCAAACACAAAAATAAATGGCAGGAAAAGGGAGGAAAGGAATGGAGTGGGAGACTGCCATTTGCACCTCCAATCACCTGCTTGGGAGGACAGGGTCACTGGATAACAAGAGCAAAGGGATGAAGTTTCTGGGGGTGTGTTCAAGAGTCATAGGAGGTGAGGTCCCTTTCAGTGGTCTCTCTCCCCAGGTTACAGATAATATCTAGATACTTAACTAGGTAACTGACAAAAGAGGAACAACTGATTTTGGGACACACATTCTTTTCAAATACCCTATCCTCTACCATTGCTCCAAAGACCTTTTGTTTATTTGGTTTCACAAATACTTGTGATCATAGTGAGAAGCTTCTTTTCTTGTCACAACATTTAGCTTTGATAAACAAGCTGGACGTCAAGAGATCTTAACTCATGTTTCCTACGTGCAGTGAGCACCACTGAATCTATTATCCAGCAGGTTCTCCGCATGAAGCTCACCACAGCATGGAACAAAACCTGTATCCTTCAGAGTGCCACTTCAAAGTGACACTCCTTCTAGGATGATTGCATTTGTGCTGCTCTTCTCTCTTTTCCTGATTGCTCAAATTTCTCTGACTTGGTGTATGATTACTGGATTCCACAATCACAAATATTCTGTAGTATTACAGATCTTCCCATCTGGATGTAATCTGTAACTCAGCAGTAGAAATTATTGAAACAAGATACAGATAAATTCTCACCTGTGTTTCACAGGCCAGTTGCACATTGAAAATATAGTGGAATGCTTCTTCCAGTGTCTCTCCTAGTGCTACCACACCATGGTTTCTCAATACTAATACCTAGTAAATGAAGACACTAATGTTATATGGTAGAAACTGTCACAGTACATGAAAATGGTTTTTGAAGGGCATGAATGAGGTTGAATACCTTGCAACTGGGTCCAAGAACTTTCTGAAGCTGAATTCGCTCTTCCTGTTCATCAAGAGATCCCTGGTAATTGTAATAAGCAACATCTCCCAGAATCAGAGCCTCTTGTGATATGGGAAGGATGCCACACTTCATAGATGAAACCTGTTTCAAGAAAATTATTTACTTACTGATAATTAGCAAAAAATGCAATCCGTAAGCCCCACATCTCAACCACCCAAGCCTTAGGAGGATGCATTGCTAGAGGACATACAAGCTCCTTATAGCTAAAGCTTAAAAACAATACCTTTTTTTTTGCACACAGCCTCCCACCCAGTCTAATTTGCAATAGGGTGACAGAGTTGCTGCTACCCAACCTAGAGACAGTCATTAGAAGAAAACACATATTAACCTAGCTAAGTTAATTTCTGTGATTTGTATCCATGTTTAATTCTCAGTATAAGCCTACTTAATGTTTCTTCCTTCTTTCCCACATTTATAACTTCAAAAAGCTAGTATAAAAGAAGTTATTTCTTTTTTTGTCTGTAGTCAAGGAATGCATGGGTATGCATTTAAATATAAAATAATATGAATTTATCTATTTATCTCAAACCAATTCTTTCAAGTCTCCTTACAATTTTGTCACTGTTATACAGACTGTTTTAAGATTGTATGTTAACTATGACTTTTTAATAACAAGGTAATCCAAACTGAACATAACTACTAATTAAGCCACTTCAAAATGAAGTTGCATAATGCAAATGATGCAGAAAAGCAGAGAATCCAAAAGCTTTTCCACAAATGACATTGCATATAGCACATTATAAGGTCTAAGATGCTATAAATGAATCCTGTGTAAACTATGTACTTTGAAGCTCCTAACCCAAGTACACCTTTATCTGAACATCCATTTCACCGTGCTGGCCTAGCCCTCTTTCTCTGCTTATTTGATAACCTCACACCTTTATCAGTGGAGAGAGAGTTACTGCTAGAACAAAAATAAAACTGCCGTAAGCAGTGATCCAGATTCAGAAATGTGCTCTAAGTTAAGAGGTAAGCCTGTTTTCTTTTACTCTTTATGATAGAAAGACGACTTACAGCTGCTGTTGCAGGGGTATGTATGTGTATTACACATCTGACATCAGGGCGCATGGAGTAGATGGCCACATGTGGACTGAATCCTGCATTGTCAATACTTAGACTTGTACTTCCCTGGTCAACTACATCTCCCAGGATGTTTACTTTAACCTAGAAAAGTCAAACAAAGGAACAGTATGTAAAATAGTTTGCAAAACCTGGCAACCCTCCCTTTTTTACTTGGTACCAAATTCCCCCCCCACATATTTACAGGTCAGAGCAACAAAAAAATAGGAGAAACCATGAACCTCTGTGTCAGTAAACCATCTTGCTGCCCAAACCCTTGAGAGGTTTTGGAAGTCCAGCCATAGAAGATAAGACACTGATACAACACACATTCCTCTTTGGTCTAACTGACCTTTCCTTGCTTCAAAACAATTTCATTAACATTTCCTACATTTTAAAGATAAAGACAGTTCATTCTCTGAGAAATTTCCAATAAGAAAATTAAATGCATAGGGAATTTTCAATTTCATGGGAACATTAAAATAATCATTTCAGGATCCACAAAAAACAACAGCAGGGTTATACCAGGCCTTGTTCTTTTGTTTGTATTTTGGTTTTGTGTTTGTTAGTGTATTGCTATCAGTCTCAATCTGCTACCCCTTTCAAGGAGGTAATTTCTTTAGATACATACTGACATGGAGAACATATGGCAGGTTCTGAACCAAAAGCTGCATGATTTAGCAGCTACCACTGCCTAAATGCCAGGCTGTAACTTCACCCAGCTCCTTTGTTTGGCCTGGAGAAGATTATTCAACTTTATTTCCCCATGTATAAAGTTAAGAGCTGATTCTACTAACACTACTCCTACAGAGTCATTACATATGTATTACCATATTGCCAGGTTATAAAAAATTGTTGTTACACTAAGGCTATTTGATGAGCTTCATCAGATGGAAAAACAAAACGTTGCTGCTCCGTATTGAAGCTGAAGACAAAGCAACAGAAAGCGAAGCTAAACCCAAGAAGAAATGCTGAGGTCAAAGCATGCTAGTATCTAAATAGTTCATCAGCTTTTCCTCTGGTGGGTAAACATTAAAACCCAAAGAACAGCATGATTATAGTTTAGAAGACCATTTCAGTAGCCACAGAAGTTTTTTAGGTAACAGGTTAAGCCTTGCTGGTTATTACAGCAGATGAATCACATACCAAATTAGAAGCTGAAGCTTCAGAAAAGGACAGACCTCTTGGAATGATTAGAATATGGTCATGTTCTTTGCTCACTCTTACCTGCAAAGGAGGAAGAAAATGAATTAATGATCTGGTTTTGAATATGTATTATTCAGGGAGGAAATTCATTTGAATGAGTAGGTAAGATTCCAGTTTTGAGTCTCTAAAATACTTACTGTGATATAGGCATTTGGCAAATGTGCCCACCCAAACAAGTCGGCCAATCTGTATAAACTGGCTAACTTGCAGCGAGTAAGTTTTTCTCCCTTAACAAATGAGGTGGTATCTATCCCAGGTAGATCATTGATGGGTGTAATCATCCCATGGCCTGAAAAACAGATTAAAAAAAACAAAGAGATAATGACCAGTTGGACAATTAAATAACCCCTAATTATGCCATGACTTTCCAGAAGGCATGTGTTTTAACTGGTAGCATAGCAGTACCAACAATCCATATATGTGGAACTGCACTGCTGGGATTTCTAAGGTCTTACCAAGACCTCTGTTATTTTAAGACAGTGGGAATCATACCCCCAAATTTCAGTTTTCATCTCTTTTTCAAAGATGAGAGAAGTGAAAGAAAGGTTTCCTTTGAAATACCACTCAGATCTGAAGCTCTCTCCTGACTCAACATTGTATTTAGGACTGGAACTGTGCTATAAGACATTTGTCACTAATGAAGTATTTTTACATATTACTTTGTAAATGACAGTAAAACACACTCCTGCTGGACTTCTGACACCAGTAACACTAATTTGAAAAAGCGTTTCAGTCTTTGCACTTAAATTTAGTCCTAATGAAGAAATGAGAGTTCTCAAACACTTAGATTACTTCTTAACAGTGAAATTATAAAGATTAATTTACGTCTTTAAACTGTGACTGCACAAACATACCCCTTTCTCTTTCATGAATGCACGATACCCCTTTGAGAGCTCCAGCCTTTGCTTATAGGGAAAGTTATGACCAGAAGAGGTAAAAGTCATTTTGGTTTTCTCCCTGTCTGAGTCCCTGGGCAAACACAGCAGACGCAACAGTTGGACCCACAGTCTCAGTAACCAAACAGAGACATGGGGATGAGATTAT
This sequence comes from Forpus xanthops, assembly GCA_032466535.1. Classification (NCBI taxonomy): domain Eukaryota; kingdom Metazoa; phylum Chordata; class Aves; order Psittaciformes; family Psittacidae; genus Forpus; species Forpus xanthops. The sequence goes on along the minus strand of JASSUY010043330.1, from coordinate 5,432 downwards.
TTGGATTCTCTCTTGTTCTCTTCTACTTGTTTTGTTAAATGAACTCTGAAGTGCCATTCTGGTACCAGTTCTCAAAAGACTCTGAATGCTGACAGCTGCTGCTGTACTTCAGGCTTGTAAGCTCCCATATGATGTCCACCCACAGAATTTAAATTGACTTTCATGTTTCAGCTCTTCATGACTTGGAAAGAAGAACTTGGGTGTTTACTGCAAGATCCTAGTGACATCTTAGTAACTCAAGTACATACTACAAGCCGGTTTTAACTGTGGGAGCTGTTTATGTAATGATTCAGTTTGACAGTCTATTCTCCCCCCTCTTTTTCTTAAATAACAATTTATATGCAAGAGTAGGAAAATAAACAATCTTAATGGTTATGCATTTCACATCTCAGTTTATGCTCATGTTAAACTGCTAATAGTAACAGAGCACATTGTTTTGTTCCCTACTTCAGTTTCACTGTTATTAGCAAATTCTAGAATAACTGAGTGTGAGGATGCCAAACATTTTGGCTATCACTACACAAATCAAGGAGTTTGAGAGAAAGAAGCCTGAAAAGCAAAGTTAAGACCACCGTCTGTACTTCTTCACAGCTGAAGCATGCTTTGACAGAACTTCCATTCAAAGAAAGAGGAAAACACAGCATTGCTAAACACTACTGATAATAAAAAAAGGAAAAGTGCAATTGTATGTATAATTCACTTACTGAGTGAAGATGAGGAAAAACCTGCAAAAGAGCTTGCTGTAATGTAGTCAGCAATCTGCTGTAATGCAAGCAGTCCAGTGGGGTTATTGCCCTTCTTCATCTGTTCTTGAATAAGGCATTCCAGGTCTTCTCTAAAAGCCTGTAGAAACATTTGAGAATCATCAAGCAAACCTGGCTTTGATAGATGCAAATTATAGGTCGGGCTCATAGCTTTGCCTGTTATTAATGTTACATGAAACTTCCCCCTAGACATTGGTTTTATCTGCTTATAAGTTTGCCAAACTTTAACCATCTGCCCTAAACTTTGTATGTTAAGCACTGGCAATTTCTGGTGCAGGAGGAAGGAGTTTGGTAACAGGGGGCTAACAAGATAAAATGTATTTTTGTAAATAACAACAAAAATAATTTTTATCAATAATTAGAGTTTCTCATAATTTGGAAGAGGTACTTGACATTCAATCAGCTTTTAGTGCTGGATGTTCTTTTAATTCAGTAATCCTTCTGAAAATCCATCCAAATTGTGATAAAATTATAAACAACTGGGAAACTGGAGCTCATTCATGCTCAAGTAGTACCACAGATGTGCAAAAAACTAGAAGGGAAGTTGGGATGTCACCTCCTCCCTATTTCTCTCCTTCTCCCAGAGGTAAAACACCTTCTGTCCTGTATAAAATGTCTGTAAGTCCAAGGGATAAACTCTTGCAGAATACATCATGAGAAAGGTTTTCACAGTATCAAATCTAATCCACTATGCACTTTGGACAAAGCCTGTTCCTTCCAGATGACAGATTAACCACTATCCACAACAAACACCTGTCCTAGGACTACTCCAGTCCTGACATTTCTAGACTAAGTAAATTCAGTTCCTTCAAAATTTCCTTATGAATTATATTTTCTAACCCTCTCTTGATTTCCTGGCAGCAGCTTCCAGCTTTTGTCTGAATCAGCAGTATGCAAAGCTGCACACAACATGAGTTGAGGTGTATTGCAAATGCTCTTGCTAGTTCATTACAGAAAGACATTTGGTGTCTTTAACCACACAGCTGACTCCTATTATGACTCCAGGCTATTCCCTGTATGTAATTGCTCCTTTCAGTTTGCTTCCTCATCACAGTATATGCTTTCAGTTAAAGAAAATAGTTTTATATGGTAAATGTAATTTTTCACTGAATTTTAATTCAGTGCTCCAAAACACCCACTTTGATGGGTAAAATCCACCAATCTCATGACATAGTTCATCAACAGGTTTTGAGAGTGTGCTGCCCCAATAAAATGTCTTCAAGACTCTGCTTGATACGGCCTCCCAGTTGGACAGCTTAGCATCCATAACTACACTTACATATCCAAGCTTTCAGACAGCCATGCTCTTCCTTGGAGTAATCACGTTAGAATCATGTGTACCTGAGACTCGCCAGATTTCCACAAGTAAAGCCGCAAAAATTCATGTGTACTGACTATGCAGTGATCTGTTACATGGATCTCTTGGTGTAGACCAGACTACACATGCAACATCTTCCACACAACTAAACAACCTCTTGCTAGTTTGAAGATACATGGGCAAATTCAGGTTTCTCTCTTCAGCAGCTGCTGTAGGTAAGATCTATGTAGCAGGTGAAAGTAGAAGATGGGGAAAAGGGAAGAACAAAGCAAGAATCAAGTGAGGAAAGGAACCTAACTGGGACTAGGAGAAAGGAAGTGGAAGTATGGGAGGTTGTCATGGTTTAAGCCCAGCTGTAAATTAGCCACGCAGTCATTAGCTCACTCCCCCCGCTTCCAGTCCCTGCTCCAGGAGGGATGGGGAGGAGAATCAAAAAAAATGTAACTCCCATGGGTTGAGATAAGAACAGTCCAGTAACTAAGGTGTAACACAAATCACTGCTGCTACCACCAATAATAATAATGATAAGAGAAACAACAAAGGAAAAGAATACAAACTCTCACCACCCACCAACTGATACCCAGCTCAACCTGAGCAGTGACCAAACCCTTCCAGGTAACCACCCCCAGTTTATATAATGGGCATGACATGCTGTGGTATGGAATACCTCTTTGGTTAGTTTGGGTCAAGTGTCCTTTCTCTACTTCCTCCCAGCTTCCCCTCCTCCCTGGCAGAGCACGAGACTTAGAAAACCCTTGGTCAGACTAAACATTACTGAGCAGCAACTAAAAACATTGGTGCTATCAGCACTGTTCCCAGGCTGAAAGTCAAAAAAACCAGAACTACACTATCTATTAAAAAGGAGAAAAATGACTGCTACTGCTGAGCCCAGGACAAAGGTGCATCAGCACTAGGAGCACATAAGGGAAACTGATGGAAGGTAATTATAGGGCAGTAATTGCCAGAAAGGCAAATAAGCATTGTGGAAAACAAGTGGTTGGAGAAAACATCCCGACTTTCATCCTTCAGCAGGTGACTGTGAAACCCAATCCCTTCAAACTGCTCCAAGGATGTCCATTATCATCATGACTCCATGTGTCCCAATGGCAGTGTTGGTGCCACTCTCACTGACAAACCAACAAGCACTGTGCCCAGCAGAGAACTCGAATGTGGCCGCAAAAAATCACTACATGCAGAGCATGTTTCTTTTCCCCCTCTTGCACACAGATCATAATTACACAGGTACTTACTGCACACAGTAATACACAGGTACTAATCTTTTAAGCATAGCACAGTTGCCTTATCCCCATGCCTCATCTGGCACACAGTGGCTAGTTCTCACTAGGGAAGAAATTTAGTGTATTTTCCTCTCTCATGGCTCAGCATGTGGCTCTGTCCCTTTTTTATATGCCTCATATACTCTGTTGAGATGACAATTATTGTTTATCTCACAAGATTTTCTCTGGGCAGATAATTACTGTAAATCCAAGTGCTGCACAGGCATTAATTTACTAATCCCTGAAACATATTTTTAAGGTACAGCAGGGCTCAGTCATCATTTCCACAGAACAGCAGCAGGAGTTTGAGTTCAGAGGATTCCACCAGTTTGGGGTATTCATTCTGAGAGGACCAGAGACCCGTTTGCAGAGCACTGTAGCTTTGTACATACTCAAAACACAACTCTTGGTTCAAGCTCAAGTGCAGCACTGTGTGTTCAACGTGCTGCCATACCTCAGGGTAACAAGGTGGATACACAGAGGATCACAATCTGCAAGAACAGGAAACAGATAATTCAGAATCACCCATGGCAGCACAGTTTAAATCCTTGTGGTTGGTTGGTATCTGAATCTGAGCATCTCTCACTACAGCCAAAGTGGGTTTGAATGAAATTCAGATGTGTGTGATTTAGATAATTCCCTGTAAAAGACACAAGGATCTTTCACTTAACTAGAAGAAAGCATTTTGGTGGTCAAACAGCTCACAGTGGATAGAAAAAGGAGTCAAGGTCCAACCTTTATGATCTACCAACCTGCCTGAAAGTGCAAAAAACTCGATAAAATAACAGGTTATATCCTTGGCCCTTTGCACATGATATCCTTCACATTACAGAAGGTTCCCCCTACTCCTCTACACATAAACCACACTTCCAAGCATCCACCATCCCAACGCCAGCTTGCTTTTCTGATAATGGTTCACCACGAAGCCATGATTTTATGGCACTTTTTCCTTCTGTTCTTGTGATCTATTAAGACTCCAGAAAGAAAAACTGGCGAATATATTTCAGCAGCAAACTACACTAACACTCATTTGCAAATTCTGCCATTCCAAGATATTCAATTACTTCTCAAGTATTCCTGAAAGAGGCCCCCTGCAAGAGAGCTCTGCCATTTCACACCCTGCAAAGCTCCAGTACTCTTTCACTCGTTTATAAAATGCATACAAGGAAATTGCACATATGTAGTCTCCTGGGGGCCATATGGAAGACAGAATACATGAAATTCATGGAAGTATTTGCTTGGGAGGAGATGGAGAAAAACAGTTATCTGCATTACATTAAATCACTTTCACTTCAATTCAACAAGGCCTATAAAAAGGATCTGCAAAAGCATTCACAGTAAATTCTCATTAGTCATCTTCAGATTTCACTTCTTTTAAACATGTACAAACAATATTACTTCCATAGCAGAAAAAAAAACGTAGGGTAGTGTATTTCTGGAAATTTTTGTCAGAAAGATTTATATTTCTTATAGTATTTCATGCTATTTTAATTCTTCTGAGCTTCATTTTGGCTCTTTAATATTAACAGCAATACACTATATGCTTGCTGAGGCTACTACGGAGAAGGAGCAAACATGGAGATCTGGGATGAAGAATAATATAAGGTGAGGCTATAGATGAAGTGTATCAAAATAAAGCACATAATTTATCTATGCGCTAGCGTGCAACCATGTTTTTTAGCAGACTGCAGCTTTCAGAGTGTCACACACATGACTCATGCACATTTCTCCATAAATATTTATGAATATTTCAATAGTTTTTGTTCACTGCCACAGACCTTTAAAACTTGTTTTTTCTAGGTCCTTAGATAAGCATCTCATGCGATAACATGACCTTCCTCCTTTGGGAAGTATAGGCTTATATGAAGGGCATCACCTTCTTCTGGACAACAACTTACCTTAAATATTAGCCACTACATGAATGATATTTACTGGAGCTTTCACTGTGCAACTCTGATTTCTGTAAAACCATTATCATGGAGGGCTTTGATTTTAGGATCTGACCCACTCAGCATCAGGAAAGTACTTCTGAAAACCTAAGTGCAGCCTGGAGACCAAGTGGTTTGGTTTTGC
>JASSUY010043329.1:0-49720 GCA_032466535.1 Forpus xanthops | reverse complement strand
CTATCAGCACAGCATCTGCAACACTGCTTCCTGTTTCAGCACAGCATCTGAGTATCTGCTTACTCAGATTCTGCCCAGGGTTTATGTTGTAATTGATTCATGGACAACAATTGATCTGTGCTAACAGTGCGTGATCCTACAAGGTCTTCAGTAGGGTCCTCTTGGAGCAGTGCTATCAGAGATCCTTAAGTTTACCATCAAACTAGAAGGATTCAGTTTAGACTACCTGGGAGTAAGACTGCAAGTTGCACTATGACATCATCTGTTCTGCAACTTGGACACTCCCAGTAGATGCTTTTGAGTGGACACTCAAGTGTTTTATTAAATTGTGGTAAGGTATCAGTTTTCTCTGCTGTCTGACAAGGTTCAAATCCATACCTCCTACTTCCCCAGGGGGCATCTCAGCCATCTGCCAGGGAACCCCAGCCTATGCCTTCCCTTCCACTTTAGTGGAATCATAGGTACATAGTTGAGAGACTAGTGTGGTACTGGGCAGATTCATATGCAGAAATCTAAGAGTACTAGCCTCTAGATGGTTGCTTAATTCCATAGATGTCCAAAGCTCTGTCCAGGAATGGGATTCAGTTACATCCCATTACAATTGCAGGAACTCTAGAGTATTTTATCTGTTCTCCAGCTTCTGCTTCAGAAACACGCAGGCTTCCCATAGTATATCTTCTGGCTATGCAGAGGTACATTGACTGCTCTAAGTCGGTCTGAAATAGCACAAAGTATCTACATTTTGACACAGCAACAGTCCATAAGATATCAGGAGCAGACTAACCATATTAGCTTCCTTGAGATGTGAGGATTAGCATAACTAGGGTAGCCACAGATAATACTGTTTGTGTTTGGGTGGGGTATTTTTTAGCCTGTAGTTTCAAGCATCTCTTCACAGCACTCACTTGACTATGAAGAATTACTTTTTTGTTCTGACTCTATATATACCTAGAATAAGAAGCATCTTCTTCTTGAACACTGAAAAAACATGTATTCATATAGACCCCTGGGAAGCTGTATTTTGTATGAAACAGTTAACTGGTAAAACACAGTCACTGGAACAAACAGCAGAGCACAGATTTTCCATTCCTAGCAAAATACTTCCCAGCCAAGAACCCTGTTTGCTCCCTTCAGGCCAACACATTCTTCCTAAAATGGAGTGGAAGAGCAATCTAGATACAGTATAAGGCAGCAAGGCCTTACACAGAAAAGGAGATGGGTTTAAACCTGATGAAGGTTTAAATCTGCCAGCCTGACCAAAGGTCCTTCTGCTGAAATCCCTTTCAGGAAAGGAATATCCTCGTTTGCTTTTCTGTAAAGAAAATGTTTCAAGGATCAAACACCAAGAGAAAGCTTAAGGTTATAAATATCACATAAAGATAGATGTTAAAGCTCTGAAAAATTAATGCAATGCTTCACTACCACTTGTAATCCTGATTTCTTATTGACTAATTTAGATGGTTGCCTTGTAAGTGTCTTTGTATATAAGAGATCAGTAAATCTGATATTTTATGTTACCAGTAAATCTCTATATAGTCAGAGAAGCCAAAATAGAGGTTTCATATTGCTAATGAGGCCCCTACATGTCAGGCATTGCTGCATTCAGTGTCATAATAGCTGTAACGTGACTCTTAAGGGCATTTATACCTGAAGGCTCAAACATACAAGTAGATCTGTAGGCTCTACATAGGACTTGGAAGCACTTTAAACCTCACCTTGAATCTCATGGCTAACTCGATGTTAATTCTGTTACAACATAGGGCTTCCTTTGGAAAAAAAAGCTTATGTCATCATGGGAATTTTCATAATTCTTCAAAGCAACACAGCCATAAACCAGACAGATCAAGGAGAAAAGTTGAGAGTGGAGGGAGGTGGTTGGGGTTTTCTTATAATCAGTAAAGTTACATGGCACTGGTAACTGTGCTATCCTTCTAAGCTCATCTTGTAAGGTTGGGTAAACCTAATAACAGCAGTATTAAGTCGTCACTGTAGAGTTTTGTATTCTTGTAATTTTACTGGTAGGTAAATAAGAGGAAAAGGACTTTCTACCTGTATATACTAAACATGTACAACAAAACAAACTATCTTCATAAAGACTTTTTCCTTTGAGACAGTTGCATGTACATACCTACTTTTAAGTTACGTTAATATGGAAAAACTAGGGCATTCACCACCTTTCTGCACAAAAATCTATGTTCTCTTTCCCATCCTGAGGAAGACATCAAGCCTGCATGTAATCACCTTGTCACTGTTCCAGTTTAAGTGTGGTCAGATATTGTCTGGGTCATAACTCCCAGAAGTGCCATTTGAGGGCAGATATTTCACTCCCCAAGTTCGTTGATTTGTTGAAAGAAATTGTCTCTGCTGCAGTGTTCTTTTCAAAGTTGTTTCGTTTTAAACATAGGAATCACCTTATGCGTGATCACATCAAAAGGGCCACATGAAAGATGCTTCATTTGGATGAGAAAGCTGAAGTCTAGCAGGGATGCAGAACTTTCCATTAAGGCTGTGCTGGAAAGACCTTACAATCAGGAAGTGACAAGTCTTCAGACTACACACACCACATAAACTTTGCTCTTTGATGCATATGTCTTGAAATATATGGTCATTTCTGTTTTCAGTCATAATATGTACTTTCTAAAGGTAAACACATGCAGCATCATGTTGCATATTCCAGGCAGAGAAAGTTTTCTAGAGCATCCACAATGTACACATACAATGAGGAATATCATGCTAGAATATAGCAAACCAAGCAGAAACAACTGGTTTATGTTTACATTCTGCCAAATGCCTGGTTACCTGCTCCCACCTTTTTTTCTAGAACCTAGGGGAGTCCACAGTGACAGCTGAAAAGAAATTTGCATCACAGCTGCTGCTTAAGTCCATAAGTTTCCTACATGAGAGAATGACTTATACCTTGAGGGCATACCACTGCCACTGCTAAAAATGTGTTACTAAGATCATCCCAGGTTTTAACAAACGTGTTAGTAGGCACAGTTTTAAGAACTATGAGGTAAGATTAAGTTTGCTTTTCAAATGATCACAGTCAAGAGTGTCAAGTATTATTATTTGTCTTTCTTTTGTTGGAATGAGAAGAGTGCACAATACATAGAAAAATTCTTTGAAGATTTTTTAGGCAGAAGTCCACCTTGACTCCACAGTATGGAAGTTATCTATTCTCATCTAGGAAACTTCAGTTCCGATTATGACAACTCAGTATTTTATCTATTCTGTAAAAATCTGTAGTAAGGAAGGCTGAAGAAACAAATTCTTAAAATAACTGTGTGTTACGGCTTCTACTATGAACCTTAAGGGGCATAGCAGAAGCAGGCACAAATCTGGTATGCAGTTTGCCAGAATCTTGATGAATCATAGACTCACCTAGGTTGGAAAAGAGCCTCAAGATAATTGAGTTCAACTGTTAACACAATGCTATCAAGTCCACCACTAAATATGGTGATATTTGAATAGCCTGATTTTCTGTGTGGACAACTTAAAGTATTGTATTTGTAAATAAAACTCAAGAATTAAGTAAAAGTAAGAATAACCTCCGAGTCCTATACCAGGAAATCTGAAGAGTAAATCATCTCATGAACAGCTTTCTGAAAGGATTATACTCTGATCCACCTCAACCCCAATAAGAACAGTTTTCTTCTTAGGAAACTATTTGAAAAAAAAAAAAAAAAATAGTTAAAAGGAAGAGAGTTCTATATTTTTTAAACTTTATTATTTGAAGGTAGTAGAGTTTTCTGAGTGCAAGATAATCTCTTAATAATGTAAGACTCTTTTCTACATTAAGGTTTGTTGGCCTTGCACCTTGAAGGATTCAAAAAGCCCAAAATAGAAACAATACAAACATATATCTTTAAGTGTCATGTGCTACTAAAGGAGAAAAGTGATTTCAGGAACTAGACAACTACACCTGAATATAATTGACTTCTGAAGGTGTTACATTTCTTTTGCATAGTATAAATGAGACAAGTGTTTTTTAATTCCTGAGCTGTGATGTAAAAAGTGTTGATCTAGAACAGCTGGAAAAATTAGTTATTGACACATCACTTTAGAAAAGGCTTAATACAGAAGGACAGGGAAAGGGTTGCATGTTTAACATTAGCATAACAGAGTGACACACTGCAAATTTAATTATCTAATATGCATATTTGAAAGTTGTTTGAAAATAATCACTGACGACTTATTGTAGTTACTGAAAAATTACCAACTCCAACTGCTGAGGACGCTAAAGGCTAACAGACATAGTGCATGCTGCTGTCAGAACAAAGGAAGAAGCTGGTGGGAATGTAAACACATTTTGTAAGGTAGTATTTATTATCACTAAGGTGTCTAGCGCAGATGGTGGCAAATAATCATAGAACAGTTAGGGCTGGAAGGGACCTTAAGATCATTTAGTTCCAACCTCCCTGCCATGTTCAAGGACTCTTTACACTAGAGTATGTCACCCAAAGCTCTGTCCAACCCGGCCTTGAACACTGTAAGTGATGTAGCATTTACTACTGCTTTGGGCAACCTGTTGGAGTGCCTCATCACCCTCACAGTAAAGAACTTGTCCCTTATATCTAATCTGAACTTCCCCCGAAATGGGGGGAAGCCACACAGACCAGACTGGGAGGAAAGCTGCATAAATTTTATCCCATGCCTTTTGATGAGAAATGGTTCTGATGGTGGTGTATCTACATTGTTGCCATAGAGAGGCATCCGACAGGTAAGCACCATCAGCCACCAAATTCACATGAACAAAGCCAAAAAGCAGCATAAAAACTCAGCAAGACCTACATTAGTCTCCTCACAGAATACTTCTGCAATAATGTCAGCTAAAACAACACTGAGAAATTAAACATAAATATGAAATTGTACACATGGTACTAAGCAACAGGAGTCAAGTTTAATTATGTTAGGCCTCTTGGTTCAAATATTCCTTTCACACATCAGATAACATAATTCAGAAATCAGGAAGTTTGTATTGTGATATTTACCTCGTGTTAATAGTTGCAAAGATTTTACTAAGTCTATTAAATGGAAGTGAGATTGCTATGACAGTAATATATTCTTATCTATTTCTTTCATAACCTAAATAATTGCCAAGTACCAACGCACAAGACATCACCTACACAGTCATGCAGCAGGGCTGTCTTGCCCTCCTTTCCACTGACAAGCATATGTTTACCCATACTAAGATAACAGAAAATAACAAGAGTTGCATGACAACCTTACTTTGCCTTATTTTTTCAAATGTAGCATAAGATCACCTCCTCTGTAACACAGAGACAGGAAAGAAAGAAGATCCCACCTGAGAGCTCTCCCTAATTCAAGAAATTAAACTGGGGCCTGTATTCCACCACTGTCCAGCAAAAGGGAGCCCAGAAGGGAAGACTGGTAAATTTGCAAATCAGATTAAAAACATGTTTGATTTCTTCGGGATCTGAGCTAGACACTGCCACTTAGTAGGAAAAAAAATTGCTTGCAGGACTTTGGTTGTGGTTACTTGCAACCTGCTCCCTGACAGCTACTCATCCATTCTGTGCCCACTAAGTCTCAGAGCAGAAGAAAACACTATCCTGAGAGCTTGCTGTTAAAATTAAGCTGCTCTTAACAAAACAAAGGGACATCAAGCATCCAGCCTTATTAAAACATACATAAGAGTCACTTGGCAACTTCAAGTGCTATTTGAAGTACACTGAATTTCTGATCAACAGAAGATTGGTTTTCTTCATATAAGCACGACTGCAAATGAAGCATTTGAAATTGATCTCCCCAGCGCAAGTTTTAATGTGTTGTTAAACTCAGCCATTTAAACGAGAATCAGTGAAATAAAACTCTGATGACTCTTCAAGAATTTAAGATTAATGCCGAACGAAATTACCTTGCCTAGTCATGCCTACTTTTATTAGTACCCTGCAGTTGTGTTTTATTTTGGATGTGGCAAAAGTATGATTTGAAAGTCAAGAAGGCAACTTCGTGCATTTTGTATTTAATTATTTAACACAGAACAGTGCTAAAGCTGCATTTCCAAAGTCTAGGACATTGCATTTTGCAAGTTTTACTTAACAAAACTGCAGTCATTGCAGTAAGATATTATGTCTTCCAAGGATCACGCTGAGAAATGACAAATGTATTTTTGAATACATATATCCTGTAATTGTTGTATCAGCACTGCAGAATTTGACAATTTGCTTTTTCTTTTCTTATTTTTAGACTTTTTTTTTTTTTTTACATTGAAACACATGCAGTCTTGAAATATGCCAGTAGGTTCCACTGATTACATATGTAGGATACGAACTATTATTTCCTGCTTATTACTTTCATTTTTTATTGTGGTTTTAGGGAGAGTGTTATTTTTAATTTATGGTGAAACTGGTTTTATTCATAAAGCTGCTGTGTACAGGGAACTCGTTAGCAAAACGGAAAAACTCACTAGATCAAGAGGGTTAGAAAAGTTCTAAAACATTTCATTAAGTTCTTCAGATGAACTGTACTCTTCCTGGCGCATCTCAGCACACTATGTGGACTTTTCCCCAAGCTTCTTCTCACAAGAACTGCACAGCTATACTCCTGTGTAAAAGTTTCAGTGCCTAATCATTACCTACATAGCTCAAAAGATATTCAATACATTAATTCAAATGAATTAATATAATCTGCTGTTTACTCAAGCCTGCCTTTAAGTGCCAAGCTGAACTGAATGACTTAATTTTACCACCTCCCTTACATTCTTATCCTTTCCCCACCCACAAAAGTAAGCCTCCAGAAAACACCTTATTGAAGCACATGTATACTGAATAGCAACGGGCTGATAGAAGGCAGTATAATGGTGAGAAACACTGAGGAAAAATAATTTTTGGTTTTGTGTTGGTCAATACAAGAATGGCATTTGATGCTCTGGGATTATATTTTGATGGTTGCACACATAACAAATAAAGAACTGGAAAAAAAAAACAAACAAAAAAAACAAACCAAACCAAACAAAACAAAAAAAAACACACACACAGACCAAGTAGTGACATTAGATTCTAAATATTTCCTGAATATTATTTACTTTTTTTCTATCCATAAGAATGAACTGAAAAGAAATATATAAATAAATGAAAGGAGAAGAAACTTTACAGAACGAGTAGCAAACATTCTTAAAAGTGCTTTGAACACTTCATAGAGAAACATGAGACAAATAGTAAAAACCTTCTGAGGTACAAATGCTTTCATCATGAAAGCAGCTATTACATGCTCAGATTCAAGCTTCAACTATGAATTACACAGAACTCTTTACCTAGTTGTGTGTGTGCAAGTGTTTAGCACAAGGTTGTCAGCTCTATAGAGTTAAGCAAATGATGACTTCTCGAGTCTATGCTTAAACCTATTATATGGTCCACACTGAAGATCTTTACAGCATTCAGCATCACAAGGCAATATTTTGGGGAAGAGAATGAAGAGTAGGTTTTTCCATTTGAAAACACTAAAGATTTTTCACAACAGCATAATGCAATTACCAAAGCTGGAGTATGGCCAGGTTATTGGCATTAAATTTCCTCCTCTTGGGAAAACAAAATTTCTGTGAAGTTTTTAATTACCATAGGTGATTAGGACCTCAAATTTGCATATTATCTGAAAGACCCAAAATGTGTTATACAAGTACGCGTGGGCAAGTAAAGTCTTGAGCTGGCAAAATGGTAGTTTTTCCTGGTTAAATTCAAAAGTCAAGATTTAAAATAAAAAACCTAACACAATCTGATCCTTGAGCCCATAAACTCAGCAAACACTAAGTCATATGTAAAAAGAATAAACAAAACCAAATTTTAGAGGTTCTAATTTTATGCCTCAAAAATTTACATGCTTTCACTGCAGAATGGACCTTATCATGGGAAGGAGAAGGAAGGACAGTGAGAGAGGCCAGGGGTGTGGAGACTGACACACCACTAGCACTTGAGCATATCTTAAGCAGGCCAAAAAGGAAGGCAGTTGATCATGCCAATAAAATGTATTTTTATATTCAGAGCCATTCATTTGAAGGCAATGGGGAGGGAGAAGCTGAGAGTTTTTTTCATTTGTTTTATTCAACAATCACAAGGTATAACTGGGCATAACACATCATTACAATACCCAGGCAACCTCTAAATGATGAGCCAGCCCAGCCTCAGAGTTAGAAGGGACTCAAACTCTTCAAAACAGATTTTGAACAAGAGCAAATGTGATCCTGTCTTTTTTCTTACCCCACCTAGAAGAGATACTCAGTAAAACTTAACATTTTCTAGTACATCACTGTCCTGAGCACAAAAAGGCCAATAGATCAGTAACTAGCATTCAGACTTCAAAAAGTGATCTGTCACACCAGAACCGCTTGAAAGCACTAGAGGTATAAAGAAGTTTGTCACCACAAACCATTCTCAAATTGTTTGTGCTGGAGATGACAACAATCAGCAATTCCATATCACTACACAACAGTCTTGGTCTCAAAGAGTGGGGACAACTGGACTGCTCACCTCAAGAAGCAGCTCTCACACACCAAAGCAATTCCTGCCCCAAACTCTGGCAGTGGTAGGGACAAGAAAGTTTTCTACCCCACAGCTCCCTTTGGTATCAATCCTTCCTCTCCCTGTAAGAAAGCTAGCACTGTCTACCCATCTTGGCAGTACAGGAAGGTGCCAGAACTCACATTTAAAAGTGAATGTAAGCGTGGAGGTAAGCAGGTGTCTGGCTGAAAAATAATTAATACACATTCTGAGGACATGGCGAGGGATAGATTCAGATATCCTGGAGGATATGAAGAGAAGAAACCTGTTTCCCCATCAATTGCATCCACCTCAGGACCTCAAAAGCAGCCCTTCTTCCCCAGTCTCCCTCAAAACTTGTCCATAGTATTGGCAAAATTACTTAAATAGATTATACCACTACTTTCACCTGAGTAATTAGATGAATCCTAGGCTCTTAAAGATAACGACTTCTCTTCCTGAGGATTTCTGGTCATATTCTTTTTCTTAACAGCCAGCAGGCTTATTACACAGAACATAATCTCATCTCTGAACACCATAGGAGGAAATCAGACAAGGAAAGTTTATTTCTTCATAATGGAAGACTTTCTAGTCACACCTAAATAAAAAAATTGCCCCAGTTTAGCTGCTAGAAACAGGCTATGCTGTTGCCTCACTAGATTCAGTTTTTCTTCCTGCATTTTCACACTACTACATACAGCTGCAATAAAAAAAAAAAAATGCATTTGTACTGCTTACCCATGGCATGAGAAAAACCTCACTACACCACAGTTCACAAGCAGTCCTGGAGAACAGTCAATTTGTTTGGCCAATAGGTACATCTCCCTTCAGACACCATTAAACAAGCATTTAATCATTCTCTCCTGCATCCTGTCACAAGACATCTTGCACAACCAATAACTGAGGAGATGTTAAGATTGTACTGCCAAGGGCTGGGCAACACTTACTGATGTGAAACTGCTAAACTTTGTGGTGTTTCTGCTTATCTGTGTGATATCGAAGTATTTCTAGGGTTCTTGCTATTTCTATGAGTAAGACTACACTTAAAAGCTCTCTTTATACTCTGAAAAATCATATTCACTCTACAATGAGCAGGAAACAGCTGAAAGCCCTGAAAGCACAGTAGGACAGGGTTGGGGACATCAAAGGAGGAACAGTTGTGTCACCAGCCAGGTTAGCAGAGCCAGCAGGGAAGCTGCACAGAAGATAGAGGACATTGCATGTAACATATTTTAAATTTTGACAAGTGCTATAAAAATTCAAAATCAGAGAGGAACTGTACAGTTTGAGAAAAAGAGAAAAAAAAAATCACCACCACACAGCTGTACCAGAGAGAAGAGGGACAAGTATTTAAGAAGAAAACAAGAGTTAAACCATAAAGGTTATGATGAACAAATGAAGAACAGAACACAGCATTTCTCCAGGCACACTGATAGTATGACAGTATTACTACATTGTCATTACAGGATGTCCAGATGCAAAATTTCCCTGAGTTTGTGCACAAGTCTAAACACCCAGGAGAAGATATGAATCTCCATATATCCTTATGCATCTCTGTTCACTAACAGCACTGCTGTTGCACTCATGGTATTCTACAGTTATAAGTAGAAGTGATAACCTTTCCTTGGAAATTTAGCTTTATTCGAACTATACAAATTCAGATTTTTAAACATGGTGAGAAGCCAGACAAGTTTCCAAGCACAGAAGCTCTTCAGATGTTCCAACTTGGTTTTAAATTGAGAGCTATCACTGCAAGCGTCATTTGATTAATTTAGAAGAGATGATCTAATCCTTCTAATAGTTTATTTTCAATAACTGTTTTTGAAACAGTAGCCTCAAAAGTGCAGTCTACCCAAGCTGCAAAAATGGTCGCAGACCTACTCCGCAAAAGCCTCAAGCCTCCAAACACATTAAAAATTACAAGAGAGAAAAGACAGGCTCTTCAATACTGCCACACTTGTTCTCAGAGCACCTTGCAGATACTCCTTTAACTCAGACTCTTGGAACTTTTCTAACTCCTCTAGTCAACATCTGCCTCCTTCAAGGATGTATTATGTACATACTCAAGATAAAGAAGCACCCAGTTCATCCATATTCTAGATTGCCATCTACCAGCCTTTCTTGAAGGATCGTTAAGCTGTTACAATTTATATTAGAAGATCACATCTCAAGAAATTCACTAACAGTGGAAGACCCTGCTTCTACTCTGCAGACTCCATAAAATCCAAAGCAAAACACATCACTGGAATCAAACACCCCGTGAGCCACCCATTACTTCACAGAAACAGGCAAACACTGAGCAGTCAAGACAGAAGATGACCATTAACTGCCATAATTACACAGTGCTAAAATAATTTATGCCTCTTACAAAGCCACCTATGGTTTCAGCTAACATAATTCCTGACAGCCACTGTGAACCCAAATGTGAATAGAAAAGTGATAAAAGGAATAGATAATTACAACAGAATATTTGCCACCAAAGAACCATTCAATATCTTGCTTCCCAGCCCTGACATGAGGGGGAGTTGAAAAAACGTTTGATAGAGTGGACTAGAACTAACATTCATAGCTATACATACATAGCTACAGATGTAGTGGCAATACAGTGACAATGTTCTTTTGGAATATTAAAGTTTATTCACCAACCTTCTACACCCAAATATTTGCTTAATATTCCACAAGTGATAATTATCTGTCTCTTGCTCTGTGTCACAAGGTCTGTGACCTTGTCACCCCTCTCCTTGTTAATACTTCCCCTTTGCTCCACAGGTCCAGTCACCTTTTCTTTCAAATTGCCTAATTGATGAACATAATCAAGTTAAGCTCAGAGCAATTGTTCTCAACCTATACTTAATTCTGAAGAGGTTTTTTTGCTTCTATTTCAGACCTAAGAATGGCTCCATGTTCAAAAACTTGTTTGTCCCCCCCCCCCCCAAACCCTGCAGATCTATCAGTTGTTCTCGTAACTGTCTTATCAATGAGATAAGGCATACATTTGTTCAAACTAACCAAAAAGCTGAAAACATACTGTTATTGCCTTTCTTAAGCCTTCAAATATGTGGAAACTTTACCTAAACAGTCAATTTATATCTGTAACCTGAATTACTGGAAGAGGAGAAAGCAGAGCACCACATAGTTTTCTTCACTTATTTTTTCTAGATCAATAAAAACAAAAGATAAAAACAAGATGTACCTAATGCAATGACAGCAGCCCTAAGACTGATGCAGTGTGCCATGGTAACACATTTTCCTCCACCTCAATCTCCAAACCAGTCATGACTGCAGCAGCAGGCTTTATGCCAAGGAAAAAAGCATCAGTGGTACACAACAGAGTCTTAAGCCTTTTTTCACCTTATTTCCAGCAAACCTTGGACTCCTCAGGTATCTCAGATCCTTTGAGAAGACTGATAAAAGATAGAGTTTCTGCTGATGTTATCAGGCTCCTCTTAAAGCCAAGCCATCAGTGACACAGACTTTCTTTTCTTAGTACAGGGAACTGATGCCAAGTAAGGGTAAGTGTTCCTCAGCTGCATATTGTTCTAATGTTGGGCCATCAGCAACACTGAGTCAGGATAACTCTGTGATGGGATCCAAAGAACCAAGCTGAACTTTGCAAATCCTAATATACAATAGTATCTGCTGGAAAGACGTGTGCTGCATAAAATCAGTGTCTCCTTGGTTGAAGATTAAGTATAATTTGGAAGTTAATAGTATCAGTTTTTCATTTTGGAGCTTTATTTCTCTTTCAAAGCAGCACTGATGTTTCAGGTCCTTTCCTCACACAAAGTGAGTCAAGTTGCACATTTGTCATATTTCACTGTTATATATTTAAACAGTATGTATTTTAATAGTCTAATATTATCAAGAGACCACTGCAAATCCCTTCTCTGCAGCTTTCAGTTTTAAATACCCTGGAAAGAAAAACCAGCTATTTTGCAGCTGAGGCAATACTAAGTTATTGCTTCCTTCCTTCTCAATACTTTGGGATTATTTTCTTTCTGCTAGTAGCAAACATCAATTTATGTTTGCCAACTTGTTTGTCACTGCATAGGCATCCTCATGTAAGCACATCAAGCCATTTGAGAGCCATAATATCCCTGCTTTTCAGCTGTCAGCACACTTATAACTGAAGCTGCCAACAGGACTTGAATTTTGTGGTCTTAGATGGCAGGTATACCAGCAGCAAGAAAGAAACTGCTAAACTTTGTTCAGCACCTGCAGTATCAATAAGAT
The DNA here is from genome assembly GCA_032466535.1 of Forpus xanthops. Lineage (NCBI taxonomy): Eukaryota > Metazoa > Chordata > Aves > Psittaciformes > Psittacidae > Forpus > Forpus xanthops. Next base: position 36,992 of record JASSUY010043329.1, on the reverse strand, counting down.
CTGAACTCAAGTCTCCAGAGGTGAAAGGAGAGTGTATGAAGCCCACCATGCCACCTAGCCCTCAGCATATTAAGATATTAATTAGTCACTTTCCTTATTATTCAGTCAAAATATGCTGGATTGAAACAAATTAGATTTTTAACACATATTTCACGCATTGGATCAAGTCTTGCAAGGGTTTTCTTTTATTATTTATAACTTTATGTGCTGTCTTCCTGTGGAAAATGAGATGGTCTGTATGAGGAAAAAGGTAAAAGAAAAGCAGAGAAATGAAAATCAGATATTCCCTAATGATATTTAAAAATAGAAATTTTGCTACTGTTACATACAGCATGTTCCATCTTTTGAGATTTAATGGCTCTCTTGTGGTTTAATGGAGAATTACTTTCAGTAATTGATTATTAAAATTTAAAATTGCTAACCATCTTCATTATTAGATGAGCGAACTTGTTATCCTTGTAATTAAAAAAGCTTGAAATTCACTTTCATCCTGTTGACAGAATGGGCAGATAGGCTCAGCACTCCAGTGTGATGGTTTCAGAGTTCTTGTTTGACAAATATATCTAGCAAGTTTTTTGACAGTGTACACACAGCACATCCACAAAACTAAAAAAAATGCTGAAAATAAAAGGTAAAATAATAAAAACCCCTACAAACTAACTAAAGTTTTTTGTACAAACTGTCATAGACAGAACACAATATTTTTCCAATGAATTTCAATTGAATTTGAATAAAAAGGAAAATGTATATTTGTATTGTTTATATTACAAATAATATCTCACTTGTTTACACGGGGAATTTTTTTCCTAGATGCAGGGCTATTTTCACGTTTTGGTATTCAGTGCTGGCTTCTTAGCTATATTAATACACGATTCTGTCTGGGATAAATTCAAAGACTGTCATCTTCCCCCTTAAGAAAGCCTTGCAGCCTCATGAAGGGAAGTAAATGAGCCTGTTACATTCAAGTCATCTTAAACAATAAGGAAGGAGAACCAGTTTTAAGATAACATTTTAAATACAATCCAAAAGGCTTCGGGTGTTAACAAGAAGCGCAATTTTTGGCCTTTCTGTTGAGACTACCAAAAACATTTCAGGTCCTAGCTGTAATTCTATAGGCTGCACTCGAAAATATGAAATGTTTAATACAAGTTTAACAATTATAAAGTGCAGCAACTTTCCGGAACTGTCTGTATTGTGTTGTCAGTTCCCATAATTTGCAAAATCATACAGGACCATCAGAATTTCATGACTGTTACAGAGGAGCAGAGCTCCAAGCAGCATGAAAATCATCTTTTCATCCTGTATATTTAATAGCATTTTCTTTGACAAAACATTGCTACTTGCATGAATCTTTCTGTACATTTTCTTCAGTTTCTTCAGTGAGATGAGAAAATTGCCACCTGCGTTGCTTATCCTCAAAAGCATAATTTCCAAAATATACTGCAAAGATGTCAAAGAACAGATTTTCTATTGTAATGAGTCAGAAATATACTCTTTTTACCACCATATTGTGCAATCTCTCTAACCAAATGGTAGTATCAGTGTTAAATCCCTAAGAACTATGTCAGAAGCATACTCCACAGGCCTTGCAGTACTTATAAATACTTTCTCCTCTCTATTCCAGGTTCTCTTCCACTCAGTTCTTGCTCATGATAGTTCTTTTAACCTCCTCTCAAAGCACAGGAATCATAGAATCATAGAATAGTTAGGGATGGAAAGGACCTTAAGATCATCTAGCTCCAGCCCCTTTGCCAGGGGCATGGACACCTCCCACTACATCATGCCACTCAAGACTGTCAAACCCGACCTTGAACACCACCAGGCATGGAGCATTCACAACTTTGCCGAGTAACCCATTCCAATGCCTCACCACTCCCACAGTAATGAATTTCTTCTTTATATCCAATCTAAACTTCCCCTGTTTAAGTTTGAACCCATTACCCCTTGCCTTCTCACTACAGTCCCTAATGAGTAGTCCATCCCCAGCATCCCTATAGGCCACCTTCAGATATTGGGAGGCTGCTATGAGATCTCCACACAGCCTTCTCTTCTCCAGGCCGAACAGACCCACCTTTCTCAGCCTATCTCCATATGGGAGATGCTCTAGTCCCCTGATCATCCTCATGCCCTTCCTCTGGACTTGTTCCAACAGTTCCATGTCCTTTTGTTGAAATGCTACTTACTGTGTATATAAATCAGCATAGGTGCATCTCAGCACAAGGCAATGACAGATTAAGAATAATTAACAACAAGCATTGACACATCATTCACTAGTAACACCCCAGGATGGAACACCAATACTACTTTCAAAATATGCCATGAAGGGAAATCCCAGTTTGTTAGCAGAGTATGCTCCAATACATAACATATAGAGCAGTACCAGTTTTCCTCCATACAGCTACTAGGAAAGAACATACCTGTGATATTCTGCATCAAATACGCTATTGGCAACTTCAGATTACTGTGCCTGCACTTCACACCAGGTATTTAGTACCTTAGCAGTGATATGATGAGGACAAGCTTGCATTCTCTTTGATCACAGGCAGATCCATGTCAGAGGTATCAAAATGCTAAAGAAGCAGATGAAGTTGGGAACACAAAAATAAATAAATACATAAATTCCTCAACAGCTCTGTTTTCAGCTTTGTCCTGGGAGGCACAGAGCAAGCAGAATAGTGGCAGACATTAGCAAGGTCTAATGAGATACAGATGCTTTTGCACACTCAAAACAGCAGCACATTACCCATCAGGCTTGGTTTACAGCTGAGATTAAGTTTAAAACAAAGGGATATGAAAAATAGGATTTTTTTGCTTCATTTAAGCAAGCTATTATGGACAGCAGAAAGTATTTTGTTGCTATCCAATGGATGTGCTTCCTTTTCATCCTGTACTGTTTAATCATGAAGGCTTTGAGATACTAGTGTTTTATGGAGTACATTTGGTAATCTCCAAATAGCCCCACAGCTACAAGCTCTTTGGTGGGTAGAGGGAAGCCAAAAGGGCCAGCTGGAAGCAAGTCTCAAAAGCTTTATATACATAGTAATCCCAGTATGGTAAAAGATCCTAAAAGCTGAGTCAAAGAAGATGGGGAAAGAAAATTCAATTTACATTTGCTGCAACCTGCCTTTCCTTTAAGGGTACTGAATTCGTGGTAAGCAAACTCTATTATGAGCAGTGCCAGCATGAAGTGTTCTTTTCAGATGTCTAGATGCAATAATCACAAATGGGGTGAAGGCAGAGGGTGAATGATGCAAAAAGGTGTAGATGCAGCTTGGCACATGAGCCTCAAGATCCATCTATCCATGATACAGTCATACAGAGCTAATGCAAATACCCATACAATTACCCAACTACATACAGCACATATACAAAAAAAAAAAACAATGCTTACTTGTGCTTTTCTTAAGTAACTCATCACATTCTCCTATATGAAAACTATAAATCCCCTGAACTTCCCTAAAGGATCTATTTCCATAATCAATCTGCAATTTTAATAAGTGCCTTAATTCAGTATGTCATTAACTAATGTTGTTGTGGCTGGATTACAAACTCATTGTCATCCCTACACATGATACACTGGGTATCAGTTGGATGTTTGGCTCTGTGCCTGGTTGCAGCATGGGAAATCCAAACCTTCAAAGCTGGCCTTGTGTCCTTCCATCCTCCTGAGAGTTTCTCCGTGTCTTTACATGGCTCTGCTATGCTCTTATTATAGGAACAGAATATCTAAAGCCTAGTGCAATGACAAATAAATCTCTTCCCCTAAGGATAGAGTTAGATATGAGCTAATTGGACAACTTTTTTTCCAGAAGTCCATTAATGTTAAACTTACATCTTCCTTCACTTACATTATGTAATGCACATATATATCTTATGCATGCAGGAAGCCCTTTTTCCTCTCATTTTGGTAACTGCATACTCAGTCTTGAATCCAACATGTATCACCCTGACCAAGCCGATTTCCATTGCATTGATATTTTAAATAACTAGCTCACAGTAGGCATCTTAGGGTTTATATTTTACATACAAGACAGCCAAAAGTACCAAGTTTTTTCTTTTTCAAGTGAATCAGCTGAAATTATATCTGATTTAACATGATGCTTTTTCTCTACATTTTGGTTAAAGAAAATTGATTCTTAAGATTTGCTTAGGAGCACTATCAGAAGTCTACTCGTACTGGCTACAAAACCCCCTGGGGTTTTATATTTTAAAGAAACATTTCAAAATACTGAACTATTTACAATAGTAAATTCTACATCAAGATTCACAGGAGTAAAAAGAACCCACAAGTGTATGAAAACAGAAAAATTACTTTCAACTCTCTAATTAGAACCTCAAAGATCTGAGAAAATACCCCTCCTCCCGAAGAAAAAACACCGCACCAAAAGATACATACTATTTTTTTTTCTACTTTTGCATGCAGATGAAATCTGATGCCAGTAATACATATTAGTATTATAATGGGACTGTTTAAGAGTTTATAATCTTTCATTCATATCTACATTACTTCAGGTAATGAAACAACATTGCACATGGCAATTAACACTTCATTTACAAAAGGATGCACAAGTTCCTAGGTACTGGATTTGAACTGGATAATTTAAGACATTAGTATGTTTTTCAGTAGCTCAACTACCAAGACATATCAAATTCACATTACAACTGAAGTACCAGTTTGACTATTGCCCCAAGAAGGTAAAGAGGAAAGGTGGAGTACCTTGAAGACCTTTTTCCAGACAGTGCCAATGACAAAGACAAATGCAATACAATTTTATTCTATTGACAACTTTAAAATAAGCCTGAAAAATACTACTCCAATTAAATTGATAATTTTGTTTAAAAAAAATAGTTATTTCAGTTGATAATTATAACAAGCCACCACAGAACATTTTTCTCCCTGCCAAGCTGTAGTCTGTACGTGCTGTAGATTTAGAAGCCTACACCACAACGTCGGCAAGTACTGTAAAGCAGAGTATCACCAACTGAAAATAAGATTTCACCCAGTCTTGCTTTACTTTATTACAAACTCTTAAGTGATTGAAATTTTTCACTGTTTCCTACATCCAGAAAGCTTGATAGGCTTCTCTTTGTTGTTGTAACCATGACAATTTCTAGGTATACAATAGCTATCTATTTAAAAATATCTTTATTAACATAAACAGTATCAACTTCAGTCAGTTTTGATCTTGCTGCAGGAAGTACAGCCATCAAAAGATTGATAACTATCTCTGCTAACTAAATTTTCATACCATAGCAAACCAAACAATTGGTTTACTGATACATTCAAACACCATTTACAAAATGCCCCCAGTCAGGTTTTACTATTGCTTTGAATCTATCCCTGCTCAACTCTCAGGATGTGCTTTAGTTTGCTAAACTCCTGCAAACCCAGTTCTATTACAGTGCCAGAGGGATTTATATATGGTTTTGTTTCATAAACCACAGGCTGAAGACAAGCAATGTCTGACACTTGCAGAAAGCAATCCTATCTGGCACATCAATGACCATGAATCAGAAGTGGGTAGATTTACTAACTGACATGGGGAGCCTTCTCAGGGTGTTTGTAGGTACAGTCACCTATCTCCACTACCTCCAGGGTGCTCAAAGCTCCACACCACCAGTGTCACAGCACCCATGTGTCCAAGGGCAGAGGACAAGCCTCAACCAAAAAAGCAGCTTTGGAAGCTCCTTACTTCCATCAGCTCCCTGAGTTTCTGCTACCACTGTGCAAGGAGCTCTATACAACCCCACCAAGGTCAACTATCAGATATCATGTCCATCTCTAAATCATTACTCTGAGCTGCACAAAGGAGTAAAATTCTCTATCCTATATGCTCCCATTCCACTGCTTTTGTTCTCCTTTCCCATTAGAAAAGTCAGTCCTCAGCTGACAGTCATCTCCCATTAACTTTTTTACAAGCAATAAATAAGCTATTAACATTTTGATTTTGTGAAATTATAGGAAGATATCTCCAAAGATCCAATTTCAGGTTTATTGTTTAGCAGAAGAGGTGGAAATAATAAAAATAATTTAAAAAATACCGCACAGACAAGTCCAGAAATTAATACCACATACACTCATATCAGCGCTTTGCTAATTAAACAGTGAATCCACCAGCTGTACAATAATTAGCTGTAGCATCTAGGCCACAAGACTTAAACAAGTTTCTTACCTCAAAATAAAAGTAAAACCTAATGCACATACACACACAAACAAAATATTCTTAGCTCTTTATAGAAATCATACTATATAGAAACAGAATACTTAGGGTTGGAAAGGACCTTAAGATCATCTAGTTCCAACCCCCCTGCCAGGGGCAGGGACACCTCCCACTATACCATGCCACTCAAGGCAATGTCCAACCCGGCCTTGCACACCACCAGGCATGGAGCATTCACAACTTCCCTGTCAACCTATTCCAGTGCCTCACCACCCTTACAGTAAAGAATTTCTTCCTCGCATCCAAGCTAAATGTTCCCTGCTTAAGTTTGAACCCGTTACCCCTTGTCCTGTCAGTACAGTCTTTCATGAAGAGACACTCCCCAGCATCTCTGTAGGCACCCTTCAGATACCGGGAGGCTGCTATGAGGTCTCCACACAACTTTCTCTTCTCCAGGCTGAACAACCCCACCTTTTTCAGCCTATCTCCATATGGTAGATTCTCCAGTCCCCTGATCATCCTCATGGCCCTCCTCTGCACTTGTTCCAACAGTTCCATGCCCTTTTTATGTTGAGGACACCAGAACTGCGCACAATACTGCAAGTGAGGTCTCACGAGAGCAGAGTAGAGGGGTGGGATCACCTCCTTTGACCTGCTGGTAATGCTCCTTTTGGTATGGCCCAGCATACGGTTGGCTTTCTGGGGTGCAAGTGCACGCTGAAGCCAGCTCATGTTCATTTTCTCATCAACCAACACCCCCAAGTCCTTCTCCACAGGGGTGCTCTGAATCTCTTGTCTGACCATCCTGTAGCTGTTCCCAAGATTGTTCTGACCCAGGTGTATGACCTTGCACTTGTCATGGTTAAACTTCGTGCTATGAGAAAATGCAAGAATCAGAAAACAAAAACTGAGGACCAAGTTCTTATCTCATAGCATGCCCAAAACATAATATTGGCCTCCATGGAAAGTAAGATGATGGATGTACAGATGCACAGAGTCTGACCTACATGGTTTCTTTATCAGGTATCATTTCATGGAAGGCACTGTGAAAGCAACAGTTTTTTTTTGTTCTCTTTGGTGAAAATTGGTTTCCTCTCTGCAATGTTTCATGAGCCCTGTCACTACTCCTTCTTCACAGAATTAATGAGAGAGTTGTTTGTGGGGTTATTTGCTTGCTTGTGGGGTTCTGGGATGGGGTTTTGGTTAATGTTTGGTTTTTAATTCAGAATGGTCACATGCACAAACACCAACTCACCACCTTGGGAGCCACACACCCTTTGTTATGAAATGTCCTTGGACATAGAACTACACAGCAGCCCTTACTTAGAGCCACAGGAAACAGTAATTAAACTATGGTTTTCTTAACTAAAACCAGTGCATTATAAAGAACTAATTTTCTATTGCATATACAATTTATATATTTTTCCATTCCACACATTTGCACAAGTACTGTGACTGAAGCATCCAAACTGTTGCATAAAACTCAAAGCTTATAATTTAAGAGCATAAGTCATATATATATATGGGTAACTGAGAAAATATTAACTATCACTACAAAAATCAGTACAATGATTATAAAAGTATGCTGACCTCTGAACTTTTTACAACTATTTCATTATGCACTCCACAGGCATTTCATTGTTGTTTTACAGCATACCAAATAGTACAGGTTACAAATTGCTGGTTTCTCAGTCCTGCTTTTGCAGAAAGAGTGCTCAAAGGCTGTAGCCAGTCTCAGACTGCAGACCAGCGGCAGAGTATGCTACAGTTCCCTGCTGTGCTCAACACCGATGCAAGAACTGCAAGAGAACAAGGAAAAAGCTTTGCCTCTCTAGCTCTAACAGTTCTGGAGCATCCCATTTAACAGGCAGGACAGCAGGGTTTTTATTTAGCTAGACCAGCCTAGAACCTAGAGTACCAACTGTCCAAAACCAGGATACCATTTAACTAAGATAATGAATTGAGCTACAATGTTTTATCTAGAGCCAAAGTAGTGCAATTAAATGGCTGCTAGGAAAAAATAAGCGCTCCCTCCAAGATTAAAGGCAAGGAATCGCAGTTTTAACAGATACCCTGTCTCCTGTGTAGGGCAGAAACCACAGGTCAAGAAACATTTTAGCATTGTAAATATGCATCTTATTACACACACACTCCCCCAATAAAAGCTGACATCTCAAATAGGATATTTTCCTCCTTCTGAAGGTTTTTGAAAGGGGCACTTTTTTGATTAAAACCCAGGGGAAAGTTGAAGTTGTAAGAGCAGAGGGAACAGCTCCTGCTCAGAATACTGTAAAACAAAGATACAGTTGTTCATAACTGCTCTGATCCCAGGTCATGTTAGCTTTTTGTGGCATTAGGCAATGGCTGCTTAAAAACTGTCTTTCTGTAGTCCAGGGGACAAAACCACAGCAGTGTAGATCATTACTTTTCTGATAACACTAAAAAACCTAGGGTAGAGTTGAGCTGTTAATAAAGCCTGCAAAAGCCATTTGCTCACACCCCGCATACTCTTCTGGTGTGTCTTCAAGGCAGTTATTCCTTTTTAATCACATATTACCTGTTAGCAGCTCTTTGTCAAAAGATCCCCAGCCTCTCTTCCTTTGCTGTGTAGGAGGTAGCTATCACCTAGTCTTTTAGTTTTCTCCCTCAATTCCTGCAGAAAAATCTCACCCTCCAATCCTTGAGTCACAAGTGTCCCTCTCTGCTCAGGGACCATCACCACCTATCTTCTCTTGTCTGGTTGCCCAGCGTATTTGATTCTCTCTCAAGGTAGAGCTGAACGTGGGCTTTTACACCTGCCTCCTTATGCCTTACAAATGCACTGCTCAGCCAACCGGGAAGTCTTCTGCTTGGTGGAAAGGAAGTTGTTCTGTAACACCTCCTTAAGTGTTAAACTAAAGCTTACGATTCTTTTGGTTCTTCACTTCTACAGATTTTTCAGCAGTACACCAAATACATATTTGTGACTTTCCCCCAGTCTCTTCTGCACTGGAATTTCAAGTGCAATAATTGACACATTTTATTTCAATAGGATTTTTACTGCTATTAAATTTAAACCAAGTATGAGTCACAAATTGCTTCTAGCCTAGGGCAGGCACATCTTACACCAGGGCTTAATACTTTATTTGACCCTAGTTTGACTTCATATCAGGATCTACAAGACTAATCAGATGGGTAGCTTCAAAGAAGCTTCAGGCATTAGCTTTTTAAGCCTTTTCCTTAGAAATTGCTCCTCTAAGAACAACCACAACATGAATAGTACTCAGTGTTAGAACAGCAGAGAAACAGTTTCCACAAGCTTTTCCTTTTCTTAAAAAGAGGAATGCAAGATTCAAGGACCTGCAAGTCCTCTGTATACAGCAGTGACCTTATCTAAGAAATGTTACACGTAAGGCAGTAACACAGGTACTATGAGGTAGAATACCAATGTGCACAGCCAGCTTAATATGTGCAATACTCAATTTACCCTCTTTAGGAATTCCAACCTCCTACAAACAGAGTCAAGAACAAACACAGACTGCACCTATAATAAATATGCCTATAAGCAGCAGTAGTCATATTTTGCATTTACAGTAAACTCTATAACGGACGCAGATGCATAGCACTTAAAAGGTCTGAAAGCTTAGGATCTTCTTGTTCAGTTCATTTCTTAGCATCTGGAAGGGCTACAGGAAATCTTTTCCCTATACATTTTTGACCCATTTGCCAAAATTCATACACTTAGTATCTTATGTACTGTGATAGATGAAGCTGCTTTTTCACCTCTGTTTGCATGCCATCCCTACAACTCATGACATTATTAACCTCTGTTTTTCAGCATCTAATAGATGTCACCAGAAAAACAGTTTTAATAAATGTATCCTGGAAGATTCCATTTGGAGCTAAGGTACCACATGTGAAAAGGAAAAATAATGATAAGTGATAAATGGGATAAAGATTTTAGGGAAATTTTATTTTATTTAATTAATCTACCATTTTTACTAAGTTGCTTTCAAGTGAAATGGCTTTTTACCAACTCCTTTTGAAAAGGTTAGAAGGGTATTCCCTGAGCTACAGTCATTAGCATATAGATGTCTCTTAAGTGTTAATTTCTGTTTTCACTGCATGAATGTAATTTAAAATGAGGCCCCTTCAAATCAGTAAACTTTGGCCATTTGAGAAAGATAAGAAAAACAGACTGGAGAATAAACCACAGCAAAACCTGCTTCTTAAGGATAAATATGCCACTATTTAAGAGCTTCCATTGCCACATGCTGCAAATGACAGATTTCAGGAAATTATGGGAAAGGGTGGGTTCTGGGATTAAAGTCCTACCACTAGGTGACAGATTCCATTAATAGGGTTAACAACAACAAAAAAAGGGCTATTTTTATACGATTCGAGGGTTTTTTTGATAGTTAAAACCAGCCTAGAAATTACGGCTGTGGCAAATAGATTTATACCTACAGCAATCTATTCTTTTTTCAGTTTATGCAATAAAGGAACCTGGCTCCTAAATTAATGAATAGTATACAAACTATCACCTTCAGCTGGATCAGGGTCAGAAATGTTTTGAAGTTTCCATTTTAAAATAAGCTGATACAGGTTCACTATGCTGCCCAATGAACCTCTGACAAAACTGCCCATCCAAACATGCCACGTTCCCGAAGAAAAGATGATTTCTCTTCACCAGCTCTCCAGCATATATATATATATACTTTATAAAACAATTAAACATGTCTCACTCTCCATCATAGAACCATATCTTCATCAGACAACTTCCCTAAAATTCTTATTTTTCCTGGAGTGATCGTTATTTGCTTAAATATCTTTCACCTTCCGGGGAGGGGGGGGAAGGGGAGAGGGGAGGGGAAGGAGGGAGGGGTAAGAAAATAAACCAATCAGCTTCAATCTTGGAGAACATATTGACTCATGAGAAACATGAGATTGGGGAAAGTGAGTTGCCCTGATCTATACAGGAATTTCACCTGTTCTGGCAAAGCTACAAGGCTTTCGATTATATCTAGTTTGCACGTACTGGAATAATAATTACTGCTGTATTTTTGCAGTCAAAGTTCTCTGAAAGTGTGTTTGCTCTGAACATGCCAGGATCTGGAAAAGTCAGACCCAAGCACAGTGTTTTCTGGACATCAAGAACAAGATGTATCAGGTGCTAGAAATGAAGCCAGGAAGACCATTCTTTGTTTTTCTCCATAGAGTTTAACATTATATTAGGGAAGTGAACAGTGCAATTATTAGAAAGTCAAAAACAAAACTAAGAGGAGAGACTAATTCCTTGTCATCCTTCTTTCCATAAAAAGAAGGAAACAGCAGCCAGAAGGCAGAGTTTGAGAGATGAAAATTGAAGGGACAAAAAGTCAGACCATGAAAGCACCACACATATCAAATATACAAATCAAAAACATCCACAAAATCCAGGTTCTACATTCTCATTCAAGGATTAATAGTATTCTCCTTCTACGTTACTGATTTTCCCACTTCTACAAGTTACTCCATTCAGCCAAATAAAAGTTCATACTGTAGGATATACTAGATCAATTGGTCAAGAAAGAAGTAACTGTTTTTCCTTACATACAAATTCTCTCTTTTTCTCTACTTTACAGTCAAAACCAACTAATTACACTGAAATAGCATCTAGGTTCCAAAGTTGATATTTGACAAGGAAGAAAGACTACGTTAAACAAACACTGATAATTACACATATCCAAACTACTGTTTTGAAGTCAAATAAGGTTTTCTTTCTGAGACAGGTAATGTCAGAACAAACTTTCTCTTCTAAATACTTCAGACAGTGTGTCTCAGCCATGTTCAAGATGCATTTTCTCACTTCACTCTTTCCTCTACCAGTAGACAAAAGGTAGGCCAGCTAATGTCAGCTGTAGTATGGTTACAAATCCATTTTGACCTGGACTAAAACCAGCAACAACATATGAAATAAATCGAAGAGATGGCAAAAATATTCAGCTTTGATATTCTTTTTTTTTTTTATCCCAGTCACGTTTCTGCATCAGATTAGCTTTAAATATGCTTATTACACAAATCGTGAAGATGAGATTTATGGTCTTCAAATAAATATATGTGCGTTAGTCAACCTAATATTCTAACAGCAAATATATAAACAGACCAACCCCTAGCTGGTATTACAATGAGTCCTTGCTAATAAATCCAGCTTGTTTAAATAAGTGAGGCAGTGGCACTGCAGGTAATCCAGTCTCTGCTCTTGGATATGAATTGCCCACAGAAGGAGGGATTACCTACCCACAGAATTATTCAGGTTTGCCATGTTTATCCTCTATACAATTATATCTACACTAAATATTGGTTTCAGCAGCCCTGTTCTACAAATAAGAAGGATTTACATGCAATAGGCCAAGTCAAAGTCATGAAATCACCTTCCACAGTTGCAAGCACACTTATGTCAAACTTCATGCAGTGCTTTAAAACAAACACCAAATTGGACTCTTATTTTTGTTTCCATTCTGGAAGATATTTAGGAAAAGCATGATATCTTTTATTTAAATCCTTAAGATTCTATTTTGCTTTTTAAATTTTTCTTACATATAGTTCCTATATTGTTTTTAAAAAGTTCAATAGCTAAATTTCTTCACGTTATCTCTTCCACAATAAAAATGAAAACATTTTTAGCAGAGCTATAAAGGCATTATGACACATAAAAATACGCCATCATATTCTGTATTTTTGATAGGCTATCCATGTAAGCAGAATCCTTGTGCTCTGTTCTTAGTGTGTATGAAATGTGCACACTCTTTAGAAATGCAGATAATCAAAAAAAGAGCCACTAGGGAAACAAAGTAATAACATTAGCTAATGCCACACAGTAATGTTTATTTAACAAATCTGTGCTGCATGCCTGACATTTCCCCTGGCATCAATTTATTTTGTTTTGCTTTTTTCTGATAGCAGCACAAATGCATTTAAAATGTAAACTTATTTTACACCTACCAAAGTGTATACACAATATAGTAAAAACATATACATCTTTTTTAATATCTTATGGGAATACACACGGGAGATGTGCAGAAAGCCCAGCCACCAAAGTAAACGATCTAGATTATGGAAAACGCTCATTTTTAGCTTTCCCAATAGCTACTAAAACTGCAATTCTCAGTGCACTGTACATCACTGCATTATGTTATTTATAAAGTGCCACAATGTGACAAAATGATGCTATCCATCAGGATACAATCTTAACTGAAAGTGGTGGGGAAGTGGAGTGGATGGAAAGATACCTTCACAGCCCATTCAAACTGGCAGTTTGGAAGAGTTACAAATGGCAATTTTCAGAAGTTTAATTTACTGGTCATTTTTAAGAGTGTACACAAATGATTCTATGAACCAAATTAGAAAACCTTTCTACTTTCAAACTTCCCTGTAACCAAGCTATCTCTTGCTCCACTTTTCTTCCAGCCAAAGATCATACCATTTCATTCATGCCACTTTTGCTTTCTTTGGTAGAGTCCTAGGTTAGTCAGCCTCTCTTTTCAGGATCAGTATCTTTCCTCACTTAGAAAGCCAGCCCAAGCATCTTTTTCCAAGAAAAAAACATTTTAACTTCTCTTTTCTTTGTTGTCTGTCAGTCTCTTCTCTTTACTTCTTCACTGGACATTTTCAGAGCACTGAAATCCCAAACTTTAGGTCTTCTCTTCTAAAATATTCAAATTACATCAGACAACACCAAGGACAACATTGGACAATGCAGCACACAGGATGACATCTCTTTCATGTATACCCACAGGCTACTTTCAAAGTAATGAAGATTTTTTTTTTTTTAATAGAAAACTAAAAAAGTGTCATTGAATTCAAAGTAATGGGAAAGAATAACCTGAAATAAGCACATGAAATGGTTGCCCACAAGTTAGATACTATCACCCTGAAAACACCAGTTGAATGCTCAACAGATACCAAAAATAAACAAGAGTGCAGTGTACTGTGAGGAAGTTCTCTAATGATAGACCAGTTTCAGTAGGACATGCTGCAGGAAGGGTTCCTCTATATAGCTCCTGCTTCCCACTCCATCTACCAGTATTTTATAGTTGACCACTTGTAGGAAGTTAATATTGAGTCCATTTGACTTAAATGTATTTGAAGATATCACCAAAAATATGAATGAACATTTCCTCAACACTCTCAGCATTTGGGGGACGAGGGGAAGAGAATTCTTGCTGTCAAAGTAGCTATTCTTAGAGGGAACTGGTTTAATCTAATTTCTTCAGTGCTCTGTTTTGCTTTTACAACCTCTCTTACAGAACCAACAAGTCCGCATTTCCATCTCTGAAAATCATTAGCAGTTAGCAGCTGTCCAGGTGCAGGAATTTGGGGCAGAAGGTTTCACAGAAGAGAGGATTCATCAAAATCCTTCCTTGACCCAAAGGAAATTACAGCTTTCAACTAAATTTCATGGGCTTATACCTGCGTTGACATACTAAACTACTCAGGAACTAAAGAATGGAAGTAAGCTGACAGGAAAAGGAGGTTTAACAAGGAACTGTACACATCTGGGTAGTTTTGACTAGACCATGAAATCAATACTGCAAAGTTTATATTTTCTTAAATTATCCTTAAGAAAAAGGCCTGGATATAGAAGCTATTTTATAACATGAGAGTCTTACTGCTATTGCTGCTACAGCAGAATCTGGAAGGATACACTAGGATACGCTGCCATATGGTCATATTTGCTCAGTTGCCCAGCTCCATCTATTTTCTTCTCTAGTACAAGAGCAGCCTGTTTCGCACAGAAAAACACTCAAACTATTAAATGAAAAGGTATTCTTCTAGGTGTAATATATCATTTAAAAACCTGTTAGTCCAGGGTCATGGTTTAACTTAGAACCACACAGCTGTTTGCTAAACCCTCCACCTCCATTCAAGGTGGGATAAGGAAGAGAATCAAAAGAATGTAAACCCCATGGGCTGAGATAAGAACAGTCCAATAACTAAAGTTTATATTAAAGCAATATAAAACTACTACTACCACCAATAATATTATTGACAAGGGAAATAATGAGAATATAAAACTTAAAAAAAAAAAAAAAATAAAACCACAAAAAAAAAAAAAAACCCACAAACAAAAAACACCAACAAAAACAACAAAAAAAAAGCCACAATAAACACAAGTGATGCACAATACAATTGCACACCACCCACTGCTTGATAAACAGCCTGACCAGGGTAGCGACTGGGGCCTTCCAGGTAACTCCCTCCAGTTTATATATTGGGCATGATATGCTGTGGTATGGAATACCCCTTTGGCTAGTTTGGGTAAGGTGTCCTGTCCCTGCTTCCTCCCAGCTTCTTGTGCCCCTCCTGGCAGAGCAGGAGACTGAAAAGTTCTTGATCAGGACAACAACTAAAACATTAGTGTGTTATCAACATTGTTCTCAGACTAATGCGAAAACACAGCACTTTATGAGCTACTAGGAAAGATAAATTAACTGTTACAGCTGAATCCAGGACACCCAGATATAAATGTCACTGTTTTCTTGTTCAACTGATAGTTCCTTTACCTGGCATAATACCAGAATGCAAATGCTTACCCAAAGACATCATATGCTGTGCATTACAAACTTTTTTTTTCAAAGTCTGTATGCAATAAGTCACAGCTGAGTGCTATTAAATGCATTAATAACACATTGATGTATTTAATGTACCACTATTCACTGTTAGTATGTACACAGTACATAGGTTATACTACTGTTAGACAGCAGAAAATATTCTCAAATATAACACTTGGACAAGTTCTATGCACTTGAATCTCCCATCCTAAAAAGAGTTTAGCTAATGTTCAATTAAGAGCAAACAACCCAAAGCACACCTCTTTATCTGACCTCAGAGTACCACACCAGCACAACTTTTCCATGTATCACCAAGATCAACACTGTGTAAATTGGAAGATATCTCAGTTAAGAAGTGGAAGACACATTTAGTGTCAGGCCTGCAGATCTTTGGCACGCTTTTCCAGTTTCATGCATTCTTGCTCTCTAATACATCTACAGAACATTCTAATCTTGTTCAGTCAGCAGAGGAAAACTGAAAATCTTACACAAGAATTTTAGTCACTATATTTATTCTATATTAAGCAGCTTAATATAATGAACCTTCATCATTCTTTCTAAAGATGGGGTTTTTTTCAGCACAAAGCCTGGGTAATATACAAGTATTTCAGAGACTAATGTGTTACTGGCTGTAATCTATGTTGCCTTCTTTTTCTGCACAAGTGCTAGTGTCATTTATTCTCATATAGCATCATTCTAGTTCTTTCTCTGCCACAACTATTTTTCCTAAACTGTTAGCTGCCCATGTGCGGGTCTGTCATTAGCTCTATCTCATGTTCAAAGGCCTTAAAAAGTTACAGGCAAGATATCCTATTGGAAGACCATGGTGTAATCGTCACATGATATTGGAAGTGACAGCTGTACGTAATGTGCCAAAGCTACTATTTCTTAAAGCCTCACTATCTCTTAGGTTTCTACTACAGAAAGCATCTCCCATTCATATATGTATTCTTTGCTTTGGATGCATAAGAGGTTTTTAATAGTATTCATCACCTAAAAAAGAGTTTTATTTTTATACAGTCATGTTGAGGGTTGTTTCCCTGCCCCTGCTTATGCCAAAGACACCATAATGTGTTAGAAAATGTAAAACTGAGGCAGAAGTCTAATTCAATACAAAGGAAAGCAATAATGCCCTGGGACTGACAGAACAGCGGCTGATACACTCAATTTAGAGAGATTTACTCCTCACACCCACAAATAACATACACATATATTATAAATGAGACAAAAATCTGTTTGAGATCACTAATTAGAAATAAAGTAGTACTTTTCACAAACAGATTCTCCTTTACCAGATGGTTTCCACTAACAATCACCAATAAAAAGCCTGTTGGAGTAGCGTATGTTCAGCTAGATTAGAAGAGGCCAGAAACGGCACTGCTACATCAGCAATTAATTTCATTAGAAAGATTCTGTGACAGTTCTGTCTGGGAACTCTGTGGCTTTTACAGCATCCTTTACTCTGTGCATATTTCATTTCTGCAATGTAACATACCTGACAACCTTTCTGTGGCAAAACTGCATTTTTTGGCTGTTAAAGATTCACTTCATAGTTCTATCTTGGCCTTTACTATAAAAGTAAACATGCTATCTAATTATCAAAAGTTTTGAAGATGACCAACTTCAGTCAGCATATCAAAAACTTTATCTTATATACTGTTTCCATTGGCATGTCACTAATTTATCTCAAATGTCATCAAATGATTTTTGGCAACAGTTCTTTGTCTCTCCTATCCTTATTATATCACCACTCAGGAAGTCAGAGGAATACATTTTCTATGAAAAATATTTTAACTCAGTAGTGAAAACAAGACTATAAGGCCATTTTTCAGAAGAACTAAGGTAGCATGCACCTTTAAGCATGAAATACAGTCCCTTACCAAGCAAAGTACCTTTATGTAAAACCTAGAACCTGCTAAATATGGCAAAATACAAGTCAACAGATTATACACACACATGTTGGATATGAACAGTAGCCACAAAACCCCTACCTTCTTAAAGGAAGCATCACTACCTGCATCCCCAAAAAAAAACAAACGCATACACGCACCAAAGCAAACAAACCAAAACACTGTTCCTTCCATTCCAACCATTCTACCATTCCAACCCAAGCTCTTGTCCCTTGCTCAGCTCCTCAGTTATTGTTGACTTTTTGCCATCTTCCCATGCTCTTTGTGGTGGGATTTTTCATCACAAATATTCATTTAAAATTATTATTTTAGCTTCTGAATACCATCTTATCCCCACCTACACAGCACAGACCAAGTGCTTCAGTCCTCCTCCTCCCTCCCACACTGACAAGAAAACAAGCCTGAGGTCATGACTGGCTGTTGCTTTTTCCTAGGAGTCTGCATCCACAGGCAGACTACTGAAGTCTCTTTGTACCAATTACACTTCTCCAAACTGGGTTAATACTAAGTCCCTGCTTTACTAAAACCAACTTAACTATGCATGTACCTTGAATGTACTCTGACAGAACGGTACCAAGAGGTTGCCAGAGATCTTGTATCCACTATGAAGACTTTCTTATATGCCCAGGTACACTGCAAGGAGGAGCTTTGCACCAAGGCTAGTGCTGGAGCTAAGAGATTTAAGCTTGCATTTCTACTCCCACGAAACAGAGGATCTTTGCAAGAATACTGTACAGAGGACAGGTAACTTTGTTTCTTTTAAAAGTACAAAAATGGCATTAGTGAGCTTATTTGACACTTCAAGTCATTATGCAATGTGTGCATTTTCAAAAATAATCTGCATTATGAAGTTTGTAATATCATGAAAGATTCTTTAAAGTACTTTTTAAAGTGTCCCAGTTATATATGTGAAAGGCAACTATAAAAATCAGAATGAAAGAACAATTCTTAAATTAGTACAAGGGCAGAGCAACAGCTTTTTTTTTTTTTTTTCAAAAATGGCTTTTATGCTGAACGTGTTTGCAGTTTTCAAATTTATGGGTGTAGCTGTCAACATGTATATTCACTTTTAGAATATCGTCCTGGCTTAATGAGGTCTCATGTAATGGTTTCTTTTAATAAAAAGTTAACATGCTTACATATGTGGTTTCCACCTTTCTACTTTTTTAAAATCTACTCTTCAGCAGATACATCACAGCAAAGTTTACTTAAAACTTCATAGTGCATTCAACTACTTAAAGTCAAGCAGCTTCCAATGAAATGTTCAAGTAGCCATTGTTTTAGCTAACCTTTAACGAGTATAGATCTGTAATTTCAGCATAAGAAACCTAAGCCAGAAAAAAGTCACAAGACAATCACATTTTGTTTACAACTACATGCCATCAGCAAATGGTACCACATTACATTACGCTGAATAGAAATGAGACTTACTAGTGTCCTAATCTTTGGTCAAGCCACATAATTGCAGCATACGCAATTATGCGTCTACCTCACTTTGTCTCACCATCTCTTCACCTGACTCCAGTTTACATTGTTGTTTCTGTTAGAGCATAAGATTAGATACAGAAAATACACGTCTGCCTCAGAACAAATCTTCCCTTGCAATATGAGGCTGCCATATGATGAGTTCAGAGTTATTCAGTAAAGATACTGTTGTTTTGCTAGCTCAGAATTACTCCATGAGACTCCACAGGTGACTGACAGAGATGGTGACAATTTTCAAATTCATCCCTGCAAGAATGCCTCAGAATTATGGGTCTACAGATTCAGACTCCGCCCCTGCCCCAAACAGCTCTTCTTCTTCAATTTCTTCCCTTCCAATTCATCTTCCCATTCATCTTTCCATTTTTCAGTGTTTCTCACAGTTCAAACTGCCACAGCTTATGTGACTAAACTGCCATGTTTTTTTAGCTTTTACTTGGAGCTCATTTCCTCCAGCCTCTTAAACATCACCATTTTCTTCAGGAGCTCTCCATTTATTACATTTTTCTTCTCTTAAAGTACTTGCAACCAGTCTGATATGCTAGAAAGGCAAACCACTCCACTTTAAAGATGTTCAGTTACCTCAAGTTTGATTTTATTTTCAGTACAATTTACTATTAGCAGAATTGCTCTACCACCACATTTCTCTGTAAGAAGACTGCATAACATCAAATACATTTTTCTTCTACAGTTACAACTTTGACAACATCCTTGAACAGTACACGTGCATTAATCCACTCAGCAACAAGCTTTCAGCACTAGATTTAGCAACTGTAGATACAGAACCAATGCTTCTTCCAGATTACATCAAAAACTTGATAAAAAACTGCAAACCAACAATGTTTTTCATACAGCAGAGGGGGTTTTCTCCATTTTTAGAAAAGGATAAATTCTAGGAAGATAAATAACTGACCAAAAAAATTCAAAGACATGAATTTTTGCAAGGAGTAAAAAATTAAATCTAGAAAGAATTACATACAGAAGGAAAGAAAAGTTGAAAGCCTAGAAGAATATCAGTAGTTCTTGCAGCTCCTTAGATCAACACAATGGCAAAAGCACATTCATTCTCCTCTCTGCTTCTAAACTGACACTGAGTGCCTTATTTCAGGCGGAAGTAGAAGCAGAAGTGGAACACATATTTTCTGCAGACAAAAGAGCATTTCATTCCATCTCAGAACAATCCAGAACTCACCTGTTGCAAACCCCCATCATCTTAAGCAAAGGGGTAATACAATTTAGCTGAACTTCTTCACCACAGGGAGGCCCTTTAAGGGACACCTGTACTGCTGATACTCTTCTAATTAGTGTATTCGTTCTATATCTATCAAAGCAACAGAAACAATTAGATCATTCCTATAATGCTTTTCAGTTCCTAAATCTATGGTGCTGAGGAATGAGTAACATTTTCTTCAGTATTGTGCATCTCACACTTTCACAAGACCAAGGCCACTTCAAATACAGATTCCTACTGCAAATACTTTATTATAAAAAGGCTTCGGGTGTTTGGTTTTTTATTTGTTGTTGTTGGGTTTCTCTTAGACACAAGATACAGGGTAATAAGCACAAATAGCATTATCAATGTATAAGTGCTAAGGAGGAAAAACATTCTTACTTTTTAGTTTAACTTCACACACTGTTCTTCGTTTACCTCAAAAACAGAAATGGATACTTTTCAGTCAAAGTGAACCCAGTGACCACAGTCCATCATTAAATATAATATCAGCTACAATTTCCTCTTCAGCACCAATTGAAGTATCACCTTATAACACTTCGTGAATTTTCACAAGCCCTCCAAGTTATTTTTGACATCTTTGACTCTGATCCTGCCAACACTTACACACATCATCTTAAGCATACCAAAATCCATAGCATTATGCACAGCACACAAATAAGCATATGCATAATTTCAGAAATGAGGACTTAATTGTTCAGTACAGAAGCAAAAAAGCCCTCCTGATGTGATATGAACAGGTTAGGAAAGAGAAATCACTCCAATAGGATACCTATTGTTGTTCCAAATGCTAGCATCTCTTAACATTCCTTCTCTAACATTCCTTCCCTGTCCTTCCACCCTCCTACACATATCACCTCCTTTACATTCTCATTAAATGCCTAAAAATAACTAGCTATGCATATGGTCTGAGTACCACAGCTCTATACCACGTAACTGGGAAGAAAAAGTATTTCAGTTTGAATAGTTGACCTCACACCCATCATCAGAAGATATTTTTCCATCAGTTACTTCCCAGAACTTAAACACCTAGCATAGGCAGTAGAGTAACTGCAGAGCTCCACACAATTCAACAGAATAAGGTTTGCTTGATTAAAAAAAAATACCAAAGCAAACTACAAATAGACAAACAAAAAACCCAGCCTATGAAAACGTCAAGTATATTTTTTTTGCCTCTCACCTGCATCTTATTTCATCGTAAAATGATTTGAAGTTACCTTTTTCCTTTCCTTCAGTCTAAGGATTTTTCTTCTTCACATTAGAAAGTTTTAAGTGACATTGAAAAACCTATCTAAACTTATGATCCCACTTGGGAAAACATCATCCTACCCAATATTCAGGAATGCAAGACTAAGGACTTATTCTTTTGCTCAGCTTCAGCCACAATGAGGGAAGTGAGAAGCGACACATTCAATATCCTCTCAATTTCTTCTAACAACTTGCTTACCCTAGTTGATGCTCTTTCCTCTGCTCCTTCTCTTTCCCCCAGTAGGTAGCTGGCATAATAGAAGGGGAAGCTGAAATAGATTTGTGAAAAAGCAGTGTTTCGACTTAGTTCAGAGCAAGAAGAAAGCAAGAAAGGGAGGTTGTACATCTGAGTCAATGTACCTCCCAGAGAACTAAAGAAATGCTTCCAGGACTGTGCTCTGATAAGGAAGCTCCTAGGTCACAGCCTAATTTCACATCATCCAAGAGGCACACCTGCTATTTTGGATAAAGAAAAACCATTTTTACTTAGACTTATCCTCCACAGCAAGATCCTAGCCATGCAAGCTCTCTGGTAACAGCAATACAAACACCTTTCTTGGGTCTCACTCTAGACAAGGTCACACTTGTGTTCTGCTGCCTATTATGGTCAGAGCTAGAAATACACACTACACTTCACATTACTAAAGCCTAAGAATACTACACAGAGTTGCAGATTTGAAAATAAAGTAATTCTAACTTATAAATACAATAGAAAAAAAAAAAAAACAAAAAAAAAACCACAAAACAGAACAGATGCAGGACAACCTCCCCTCATGCTTCATCCCTGCCCACACCAAACACAAATCATAAAAAAGACATAATTTGACTCACTATTCCTGCTGACTCCAAACTGCTACATAACATATCTCCTCTACACACACATCACACAGGGCAACTCATTAACTCTAACAAACCCAAGCTAATGGGGCGCATCAGCCACACCTGAGGTGTGACTCCTCCTTTTCCTGGAGGCAAAGGGCACAGTAGCAGGTCTGGGCTATTCACACCCTACATTGCATAGGCCCTCACCTTTCTTCTAAGCATCATCGATAGCAGCTAACTCCCATGGGGTACTGGGGTATTTAGTGGTCCTGCACCAGGCAGAGCATCAGTTCTCCCTGCTGCAGAGTGCAGCCATGGAGGAATGCTGCTGATCATCTACCCTCACTGCCCTGCTGTGTGCTGACATAGAGAGGTGGAAGCACACAACCTCACCCAGAGCCCTGGCCTGCTCTAGCTCCCAGTACATAGCCAGGTCTTGCCACCTCTCATAGCATCTCAGAGCCATTACAAAACATCTAACATACCACATGTGGCCACACACAAGCAGATGCCAAAAGCTGCGCCATGCCACAGCACTGGCTAACAGCTAGTGGCTGCTGCCTTTGCTCTCCAGGCTGCTCCTATGCTCCCATGAGGATTTGCTTCTCTCAGCGGGGTGGAAAGCAAAAAGTCAGGCCCTCAGGCTGCCTCTCTGCTCTATCTACTCCTTTAATGGACAATAAAGTCACTTACCTTCTTTCCCCAGGGAAAGGAGGGCAGCCCATGTCTTCCGAAGCCAACCCTGTAGGTTCAACAGCACTGGGATGCTCCCGCTCACCATGGGCTCCACCCACAAACTTGTCTAACTGCTGCCTTTGATCCTTCTTACCACCTACCTCACATGCGGGGAGAGCATGGGGATCAGTCCCTCTTCAGGACCTTTGCCTGGTATTTACCTCACTGCCCGGCTGTTCCCTGGTGGCATTAATGTACCTGCGCAGCTCCCACGGAAACCCTGGGGTTAGTTGAACGCTGGAAATCCAGCATATGCTTAAATGCTTGTTGAAACCACATCTTCATATGGTTTAGCTTCTAACCTTATGATTTAGAGGAATTGTCCATAGTACCAACCATTAATAGCATAAAGTTCTGTTTTGAAAATATGACTCACTAGTTGATAGTTTTCCCAAATTGCTTGAAAGATTAATAAAATAATCAACTTAGCAGAGCGGAAAAAAACCCACAGACTGTTCCTGTAAAGAAATCGCTTTATTGCCCATACATGTGAATGAGCTGTTTTAATACTCAGGTTCACTGCCTGCTCTGCATTTAATCTCTTCCCTTTTATGTCCTACTCTGATTTTTTTTAAAAGACTTTCAGGCTTTTTTAAAATTAATTATACAAATCATTAGTATTAAAAAGGTAATATAATGGTTTCAAGTACAAGCTTCACAGACTATCTGCATATTTAATCATCTCAGCTAATAAATTTTTAATCACTCATTGAGTTCAGGTTCTTGTCTTGAAGCTTAACTTGATAACAAACCTAGCAACTGGTAGAACTAATTGGTACAGAGTAAGTGAATAATTTATAAGAGGAAAAAGTGCTGGGTGTTCTGGAGGTGTGCAGAGACCACAAGTCACAGATATTTTTCTGGGAAAAAAGCAGGAAAACAGTGACTGATTACAGGAATTTCGCGATACACTGCTGACATCCAGAGGCCAACAGTCAACACTGTTCACATATGTGAATCAGGCTGTAAAGCATACTGCAAAGCCAGATTCATTAAGTTTTAAATATTCATGCATTTCATTAAAGTTAACATTAATTGCACTACCATACACATTGATTATGCATAGACCATAAGTGTTTAACCTCTGAAAGCTTGCAAGTATATTCAAGCAATGGCGTATGTTCCATCTTCTATGATTTCAGTGAAAGCTTCGGCTACAAAGTTGAAATTAGAAATGCAATGCATTACAGTGCTGACGGATAGTAGTCTGAAATATCAGAACAATGATAATTATTTTATTAACCAAACAGAAATGCTGATGTAAGTTGTAAGTTGCTTTGTATTTTTATAAAGTAATATAGATAACAAAGTTTGCTGTATGATTCCTTACAGATAAATGTTAGACTGATTTGCAAGCTGCATTTATTAAATAGGTTTAAACAGTTAAAACCAATTGGTGGCTGAGTGGCTTCTATCCAGATGAAGATGAGTAGCTTTTAAACAATGTAACAACAATAAAAAAAAAGAGGACATTCTCCTCAAATAAGCTGATTTATGTCTTGAAATGAGACACCCCAAACCCACTTACACTACAGAATAGTTCTACCCCCAAGGAAGCACAAAATGCTGTAATTCTTAAACCAGGATGTGAGAGACAAAATTTGACAGAAATTCAATTATCCTTGAAAGATCCCACTTGTAGTTAGTTACATACATAATCCTCTTTTATTTAACCGATTAAAGCTCTCTTCCAAAACATTTAGTTTGATGAAGACCTGTTACATTTAAAAAAATTCATTAAGTGACTTAATAAGATTGTTGAGTAAAAACACTCGGAAGTTTAAAAATGCCATTTAATGCTGCCCATAAACCTTAATTTCAGCCCTGTATGTATATGCATTATGAAACACCAGTGAATTAACTTTTAATCTCCTTTGAGCCAAGAAGATTTTAAGATTGGAAACTAAGGCACAAAGGGCATGCCAACAAATACAATGGTGAGCTGAGGTTTACAGCAATCCCTGAACTAGCTCACGTCTTCAGAGCTTACTCCTGCAGGGCTAATTACCCTGGATAGAAAGCTGAGCTTGTACTGTTACACTGCTTCTATCACCTCTGCATGGCAAGCTTAGTTCTCTCCTCCTGTCACTGTACTACACTACACAGATACGCTCAAAGAATGAAATTTAAAACTTGAAGAAAGTATGCTGTGTTTTTAAAGTATCATGCTTCAAACCTAGGTGCTTTGACACTTTGTTTTTCATCAAGAAGTTTAACTGTAGATTCTAACCTCCCCAAAGTAAAGACAAAAACGAGTTACTTCCCTATGTTTGGGGTTTTTTGTTTGTTTTGTTTTGTTTTATTTTTAAATCGGTCCTTAAATTCTCTGTGGGTAAATATAAAATTGTTCACAATCTTCAGAGAAGCAAACAATCAGATACACAGACTGGCTTGCCCAAAATAGTTCTGCTTTCTCCTTGAGCTGTTAACAACTCCTGATTAGCCAATTATTTTTGTAACAGCAGGCACTTAAGTGTAGTATTCTTAATCAGAAGCCACAACACACAGAAATTCTGTTTCAAACAGTATTGCCTACACCTTCAAAGAACTTTACAGTCAGACATATCCTGGGTGGTATCATAAAAAAATCTTGCCATTTTTCTGACAAGAAAATACCGGTTGTTAGCAAGGATTGTGCAAGTCATACATGAACCACCTGTACCATTTAGCATGTTTAAAAGTAGTTCGGGATATCAAAGGGGTTTGTTTTCTTGTGTGTGTTTGTTGACAGTTTTTTGTTAGTTTGTTTTTACACATTAAGACTACCTCCTTTCACGGTTCTTCCTTCAGTAATACTTAAACAAGGAGGTAGCCTGTTAAGGCATTTAAACACCAAACTAGATTTAATCAATTTTAATTGTTTGGTCTTCATGAGTAGTCACAACCAACCACACAGTTCAGGAAAACTATGCACATTTGTCAAAGAAGATTTCCTATTCTCAGCAAAATTTCAGTTTAGACTTTGAGAGCTGTCAAAATGCAGGAGACAACACTTTACAGAGTAAAAATGCTCTCAGTACTTGCCAGTTTAAAACTTTAAAAAGTCTAAACTCCATGTTCATTAAGGAGCACTATGTTCTACTTGGGGTTTCTTTTTTGTGCTTTTTGTGATTTTTTTTTTTGCGTGTGCATTTGTTGTTTTGGTCTTTTGGGGTTTTTATTTTTGGTGGGGTTTTTGGTTTGGGCTTTTTTTTCCTTTGTTTGGTTTTTTATTATTTTTTAAAAAAGCTTAAAATAATCAGGCAAAGATTTTTGACAGTTGATGTCTCTCCTCCATGTAATCCCACATTCTCTTTTTTTTGCCTGATAAGTCCAAAAGCCCTCACTCACTAAGCAGTTAAGCTTCCCTATCAGGCATGTCAGCAAACACATAAACAGAAATAAAAATTATGGGAAGGCTTTCACATGTCTAAGTAGAAATGCACTACTGTAGACAATTCATTTTATTTGTCAGATGATCAAAAAAACAGGGATGCAGAAGAGAATGTTTCTTCTTATTCTATACCTGTCTCTGAAATAATACTAGGCCTGAGAAGTAATCAAACTATTAAACTAAATCTGAGGAGGTTTTAATTAAAAGTATGTTTTTGTAATTTCAAATTGTAATTATATTCAAGGTTTAAGTGCTAAATTTATTAGACTGTGAAGAGTTTTACAAGGCATTCCTAATGTAATGAGCTTAAGCACCGCATATGTTGCATCTTTGGTACACGTTATGAAGAGTTGCTTTTTTAATGAGCTTTAAAAAACACATTTGCATACCAGAGGAAAAGGTCAGTGATGTGTGGATCAAGTCAGTAAATTAAGTATCACAGTATTATGCTATTATGGTTGCCTTCCACAGACACGCGATAACAAAACCATAGCTACCATACTATTCTAATGCTTCATATGCATAACCTTGTTGGCTAACATACATTGTTACTTTGTGCCTCTGGTCCATCTTATTCTGTCCCTTGCACAGGCCTCCTTCACTTCCTCTCCTCATGAGCAGAACAGCTGGGTTGTCTGACAGTCAGAGAATCAAATCCAGCACAGGCAGGAGGGGCTGCATTCAGTGTGATGGTCCATCTCCAAGCACTACTTTGTACTCCAGGCTTTATCCCAATTAGATACCCAGGGCTAGGTCCTGAACCCTCGTAACAAGATCGAACCTATTGGGCAGCAATGCATCATGACAGGGATGCCTCTTTCAGTCCAAGTCCCACTCCACTCAGGTCTTTGTTCAAGGATGCAGCAGCAATCATCTCACTTTGAAAACACAGGTGTCAAAAGTATTTCTAGCACTATGGTCCAAAATTCAACTTGCTCTACCAAAACAGCTCCCTTTAGCTCAAATGTTACATGTTTGGTAATCATAGAATCAGAGAATCATAGAATAGTTAGGGTTGGAAAGGACCTTAAGATGATCTAGTTCCAACCCCCTCCCATGGGCAGGGACACCTCCCACTAAACCATGCCACTCAAGGCTATGCCCAACCTGGCCTTGAACTCTGCCATTGATGGAGCACTCACAACTTCCCTGGGCAACCCATTCCAGTGCCTCACCACCCTTACAGTAAAAAAAGTAAAGAATTCCTCATATCCAATCTAAACTTCCCCTGTTTAAGTTTGAAACCATTACCCTTTGTCCTCTCACTACAGTCCCTCATGAAGAGCTCCTCCCCAACATCCCTATAAGACCCCTTCAGATATTGGAAGGCTGCTATGAGTTCTCCACTGTAAAGACTTGTTGACTGGTAGCTGTACTGAAATTATTACTCTGTGATAAATAATAAAACAAGCTAGAAACTGACTGCAAATACACTCTCACCAGGTTTTCAGCAAACAGTAAAGTCCACTGGATTTACCTTTACTTGTAAGTATTGTAAATATTGTGAATTCATAAATATTTTAATGATACCTTTATTTTTTAAGGGCAGTTAAGTTGATTCCCTCCCCAACTCTGCAACAATCCTCAGAACAAATCTCTCGTCCTCTATGTTAGAGACTGTAGGTATAAACTAAACCATGTTATGCACTACATGATACTTTCTGCGTGTTTATACATATCACAGCCAAGCAAGTAACACTTCAGCTCTGTATAATGATGTAGATTTAGTCATTATAGAAAAAAAAAAGTCCTTTACAATAGTACAACAGTAATAGCAAAACTCAATACAACTGATCAGCTAGAAGTAGGTTTAATGATTTTTGACTTTTTGGATATCATAATCCTCAAAAATATAGTGCAAAATATTTATTCATTTTATTTACAAATAAAATGTGCAGTTCAGCTTCTTATCCTCACCACAGTAAATATAATTTTTTATGTGATGTACAGAAACTGAGAGGCGTTCAGAGACAAAAAGTTAATTTTAAACCTAAGAACAAAGATCTTCTCTTCAGTTATATTTTTGTAGAAGTTACACATCATTTTTATTAATTGTTTTCAGCTGAAAAAGAAAACCCAAAAAAAATGTGAGACAACACTAAAGAATTACATAAGAAAGGGTTTTTTTTTAAACCATAAAGTTTGTTGTGACAATCACAAAGCAAAGTTCTTAACTATATAGAATATAAATTTTTTTTGCAGCTCAAACATAGAATCTTTACAATGTAATGCCTTTTTGCCTTCTTACTAGACAAATTGCCTTTAAGAGAAAAAGAAATGCCAGTAGCTTCCTTTCCCTTTGATGAAACAACAGCTGTTTTGGTTAAAGAGCAATTCGTGCACAATAGTGTTTTAACTTGCAAGGCAGTACTCCTTTATTAAGCTGGTAGAATTCCACTAGCTGGATGAGATCAGTAAATCTGGTATGACCGTCATCAAGGGTATAGAATAGCTTCCCGTCATCTTCCAACTGTAAAAATGGAAAAAAAAAATAAAAATAGAATAAAATTGTCCTTTGCTATGTTATTTCTTCATGCTTGACATACTTGAGAAGCCTTCTCTGTAGACCCAGATATTTTAATCTTATGACTACCGAGAGAAGGAAAAGTACAGTGATCATTCACAGCAAGATCAAAAATGTACAACAGAAAGATAAAACATTCTTCAACTTCCCCTTTAAGTTAGGTATGTGCCTAAAAGGAAAGAACAGTTAAATAAATATAATTATAAATAGTATAATTTCTGCATTAACAATACTTCTCTATGCTTTTGCTTTGGAAAGATAACTGGAGTTTATATAAACACTGAGTTATTACAGAATGACAAGAAACAGACAAGTTTAACTAACTACTACGCTGTATAAAATTTATTTTGTAAGGTGCACACTCCTTCATTTGTGTAAAAGATGATATGTGCTACCAAAGAAGCTGTGCATTGCAAAAGTAACATGCTTGATGTAGTAATATATTCTTTATTGTAGGAGAAAGAACAGCTGCAGCTCCAAATGCATGTATTAGCATAGATAAAGTTAAGAAAGAAGAAACTGAGAAACATAACTCGAAATGTTATCTTTGACTTTCATATGCTTCAAAATTTACAATCAATATTTCCCTGTTCTAGGTTACTGAACATTAGCTCTTGCCCAGTTTGCACTGCACTGCTGACTTATTTCCTCTACTTCTGATACACCTAGTATCAAGAAGCTTCATTTCAGTAGTGACTAACTAGAACTAATGTAAACAGAGGATAAAAATCTCTACTTAAACTTTTAAAAAAGGGAAAAAAAGAGGCTTTACAAGATTTAGACAGTAGTGAACAGAAGATCCTGAAGTAGGGCTAATGTAGAGTAGCAGATGGCATGCGAGGGAAAGATGCAACTATCCAACTTGAGTACAGGGGAAAGGAGAAGGTATAATTAGCTCTCTTACCTGTCATTAAGATTTTTCATCTGAAGCAGCTGTTGAACTGCTTACGACTTATTCTATCCCTTTCTACCATGTGGAAGTAGTTTGCAATTTCTTTATTCTCAGACTTGGTCAGTTGAGGGGAAACACTGTTAGTTAAGGAATAACCAATGTGTGCATGTGTAAATTCCTGTGCTCCAGCTAAGAACCTGAAAATTGATTATCATCCACTGGACTTTCTTATGCATACAATTTTCCTACCAACACACTGAAGACAAGGAAGAGTTGACAATTCAGATGTCTGTTGAATAGGATTAATTTTCAGCTTGTTTATCCCCCTCCAAATTAATCCCAAAGCTTGATCTGAATACCAGATTGCTAATTCTAAAGTAATCAGTATTTTGCAAAGGAAAAATTCATATCAAAGTTAAGCTGCTCAGCAACCTAACATTTCTGCAAGCTAAGAAGGCTATTATGAAATAACATTTAGTGGAAAAAGACAGTCCCAGAAACATATCCATTCTTCTATCACATGGACTACAGAACAATTTCTACACTGAAATTAACTTGTATCAGCTCAGAGTAGTAAGGCTGAAAAACACATTTAAGATATCAAGTTCTCCAATTTTCACAGCATGAGATCCTAACTGTATCCAAAAGGATTTCTCTTCATTTTTTACAATTATTCCCAGCCACCCACCTGCAAAACCTGTTGCACACGTTACCAATGCTAACATGATGCACTTGTTAATGTGCAGGAAGCTTGAATTAGGAGGCTTCATGCCCTATCTGAAAGGAGACATTTTTAAATGCAGTACTTTTAGACAAAACAACCAAAAATGTAAGACGAAAATAATGCATTTAGAGTCTGAATTATTTTCAACTTGTAAAAAGACCTTCTAAATGTCATTTATTTATTTACATTTAGTAGGAAAATTATTTTCTCTTCCCAATGACTGGAAAATGGCAAGTTCAAAAAGATAACCTTGATCTTCAACTAATAAGATACCAACTTATTGCAGTAACACAAAATGTCTTGTTTCTTAGAAAAAACAATAACTTCATTTTAGAAGATCATCAGCAGACTGCCCCTCACCCCTCCCCTCAAAAAATGCTTTTCTGAACTCCTTAAAGACTATTGATCTAGCAAAAAGTGAACATGCTGTAAGTC
Organism: Forpus xanthops; assembly: GCA_032466535.1. Lineage (NCBI taxonomy): Eukaryota > Metazoa > Chordata > Aves > Psittaciformes > Psittacidae > Forpus > Forpus xanthops. Next base: position 5,883 of record JASSUY010043329.1, on the reverse strand, counting down.
TGGGCATTGAGAGTGGCATGAGGGTACTGAATGCAATGGCAAATTAGATGACAGAAAGGAACTGAAATATGTCTATGTTTGGTGAACTAACAAGATCCATATTTGCATTCTCTCTCCAGATTAAGTTGTTCTCATTATAGATATGTATTTTTTCCCCTGGTAATTAGCATAGGAGAAATCACTTCACTTTAAAAACAAACAAACAAATCCTTCAAGTAAGACAGGTTTCGCATTGAAGTGGAGCAGGTCATCCTGACTACCAGCATGGAAAATTTGACCCATCAAAACAAGGAATTCCTGGCTCCTCCAAAGACCCTACAAAGGAGAGCAAGGTTTTAACATGCACTGCTTACATCTGAAGAACATAAGAACTGACTGGATAATTTTTCTGAAGAGGAGAATCATCCAGCTCAGGGAGAACTGAAGATAACTGCAGCTTCTGGCTACATCTGCTCTTACAGAAGAGAGGTTCTCTTTCCTGATAGGGAAAGAAAAAGTGGTCTCTTAAAATTGAGAGTTAAATGACATCCCAATGCAGTAGAATCATACAGCATTTGTATGGTGCTCAGAAGGTTTTCGAAGCAAGAAAACATTTATCCCAAAGTAAATAATAGAAGCGAGACCACAGTCAGTAGCACAGAGATCTTACACTTGGGATTCTAATCACAGAGCATACGCTGATGCTCACAAGGAATTCAGGACATAGCTATCACTTTTGGATGAAGGTGTCCTTCATTGTTTATTTCTAAACACAACAAAAATCCTGGGAAATTCTTGTAACACCGTTTCACTCCTTTCCTCCCCTGAAATAGTGCTTCAGTTTGATTCTACAGGAACTTTATTTAGGGGAGAATATCAGCTAAAAACCCCAGGTATAGCATATGGATATTTGGTGAATGATTATAGTGGATCACCAGATCAGAAACAAAACAAATGTCACTACACTCATTTCTACTGAGAAACAGCAAAGTATCACAGAAACTTCAGGAGAAAGAAATGTGGAAGCTAAAATATTATGTGGTCTGGAAGAAAGTTTTTGGTGAAGAGAGAAGAAAAAGCTAGAGGTCTCCTCAGTTATTTGCTAAAACATATAACATTGAAGTGTTTTTCATCTCAACAGAAGCATCCTGTGCAAACACCAGCAAAAAACACCTCAGAAAAGAGTGGAAGAGATGGGGAAAGCTGGCCATTCCAGTAGGATAACTGGATGATATCTTCGATGAAAACTGATGGAAATATGATTTGAATTTAGGAAATTTCAGCTTACCTCTGAGTAGCTGGGCTAAATAAGGATATCAGGTTTTTTGCTAAAATTGTCCCTTTGAAGAAGACTTGGGCATGAATATACCACAATAACATGAATGAAGAAGAGAGGTCAGAAAAAAATGTTTGAAAAACATTGACAGAAACTATCCTGAACAAATCACACACACATCACAGGCAGGCCACCTAAACAGATGACTAAAACCAATTGTGTATGTGCCAAAAATTGAACAGGCAAAATGAACTTTATTAATACAAAATTTTCCACCATCAGAGTTGCTTAATGGATTTGTCTATTTAAGACACATTTTAGGATTTCACAATACTAGTCAAGCTTTATAAAAGATCAAACATCAAAGCTCACAAATGTTCAACTCTACTCAAGAATGCTAATTATTTTTAGTGACGCAGGTATTATACTTACATCTTTTGTATAAGAACAAATGAAAAAAATTCCATCAATATTCTATCACCATTATTCAATTGTTTAGTATTACAACTATATACATAAATTGAAATATTTACTTACAGGTACAATCTGAAAATGCTTTATTTTTAATCCATGACTCAATGACAGTACAAATGTTTTGGGGTTACTTTGGCTATCACGTACCAGGAATACCCTAAAAGAGATTGAAAATGTTCACAGTAAGGGCACTCTGGAAATCCTTTTATAAATACCCAGTTAGAACTGTTGTAATTCATTATAGTAAGTATTAGTGAAAAGCAAAAATAACATTCATTATGTACGTCATGCTTTTAATCAATGTTTCTTTACAAATGCGTCACTGGAAATACTTTTTCTTAAATTCTTCTTCACCTTGTCTTAATTATGTGAAAAATATGCATTCTCAGAATAAATAGCACTGTAGGCATTAGTTTTTACACTGCACAGAATTACAGTGCATCTCTTCAGACAGAAAAGCACCCTCAAAGTTTGTGCTTTGAACAAAATTTTTAATTGGACTCTGACCCAAATATTGTGTGATTGTGTTACCTAAATCACAAACATTATAGTGAAAATGCAAAAGCTGGCTTAACGGAAAGTTTACAGAAAGGGTAATGCAATACTTGCAGAACGATTTTCACATCTGGCCAATATTCATAAATGCACACTCCTGCATGTCAGCAGGAGTCTGAGACACAGGTACACTCTGCTCATTTTATGGCATCATTATTCAAATCACAACACTCTCAATGGTTAACAGTTGTCACTGCAAATAGTTCACTGAAAATGTATTCCAACCATGTTATAGACAGGCACAATTTTGCCATAATTCTAGTATAGGCTAAGGACAATTACCAATAAAACACAGCTTTCACTGAATCACTGGTTTTGGAATATCAGCTGAGAACAGTTTGGAGGACAGAGGGAAGTACCTGTTTTGCAGCTTTGTAGTGGACAGAGTCCTAACTGTATTGTGCAGATCTGGAACAGATATAGCTAATGAATGTACCAAAGAAGGGAAATGGAGGAACAGCCATTGGAAAGCTTGTTGCTCTTTCAGGTCACAAAAGAAACAGGTATGATGGACTTGCATGTATCAACCATGTAAGCACTAGTGGCCACCTACTTTTGCCCAACCACGTAGCAGGACTGAGAGCATAACTGCTATATGAAAAGAAAAGATTTCAGGAGAAGACAGCAGAAAAAGGCTTGCAGTGGATTTTCACTAACAACATGAATGCAAAGTACTAATTTCATCTTCAAAATTTTTAAGAGTTCTATTTTTACAAGGTAAGAAAATATCTGGAATTAAGAATTTTGGAGTCCATAATCATTACAACTTCCATTGAAATCCCCATCCATTCTAATTCGGCGCTCTAATACTAATTTGGTTATTAAAGAGGGATAACTGCCAACTCAGCAACGAGGTAACCGTGCACAGCAAAGACTTTCAAAGAGACTCAGGCTCTCTTAACAAGCTCTTTCACACCACCTAGTGGCCTTTCACCCGCTACAGGACATAAAAATGTTCAGAGCGCAGTTACATAGATCCTTCGCATAAACTTGAATCTTTTGTATGTTTGTCATTAAGGACTGGCATTTCATTTTTCCTCAGAAAAATGACACTATAAGAATGTGCCACTTCGCAGATATCCAAAATGGAGTTGCCAAATGCCAGTACTGGGGCCCACATTAAACAGTACACAAAGTAATCACATTGGGTAGGAAAGAAAATTCAGGTTGATTAGGATTTATGTTCCGATTCATCAGCTCTTTTAGAGTTAATTTCCTTACTTTTTTTCCTTTTTTAACACCAAAGACAAGCAACATTTGTTCTCCTTCACATAAAAAGATCCTTACTTTTTTTAACCTTATCACAATAGACCTACTTTAGTTGTCAAAATATCTTTAATAATTTTATTATAAAGAAAAGGTTGTACTTCACAGAATCTTCGACATGTTAGTTGGAAGAAAGCTTTTTAGACATGCTGGATGACTCCAATAAACTACTCCTTCATAAACTTATAAGAAATTATCTGAACGATCAGTTGTATTTTATCATGGGCCTTTTGGTAATGCTATTATCCCATTCATCAATCAGATGCCAACCAGTTTGCAATCCTGTTGACCATTTATCACTGAAATGTCTTCAAATGCCCTTTAGGGGGTGAAGTATGACATCTACAAAATTACTAGACAAACTGTTAAGAAATTTGGCTTTACACTGGAACAGTAGATCCAAAAATATTATTCCTTCATTGCACACCTTAAGACTGTTGTCTCTGCTACTGGGTTATTCAAATACTAATGAATACTTTATATCCTTACTGTATATCCTTTCTATAATAGTCCCTTTGTCTTCTATAAGCCATTGTGAACAGAGTATTTGTTGGCATACATGATATTAAAGAGGTCCTATGACCTCTGTCACATATACAGGATATCTCCCTGCTTGAGATCACCTCAAAAGGCTCAACATGGATTCTTTTCTCTGCCTTACCCTCTGCCCCCAGAAACTAAAATCTTATTTTCATTGAAAACTTCTGTATTTCTGGTGATAATTAATTCTTTCAAGTTTTTTAAAAAGCACAGCATTTATCACATATATATATGACTTCATTGTAACTCCTAAATATGTATCATCTGACAGCACATGAATGCTCATAGTACCATGATCTCATCAACTGTAGACATTCCATGCAAGAATATCATTCTCACCAAAACCATGCACACCTATGAATAGATCCAAGAATATAACATAAAGAACACTGTACTAAAATAATGTTAGCAAGATATTTGCATGCTCATCTTGAACACCATTGTTCTTTACTCGCCAAATCTACTGGGTTTCAATTACCAGTGTGTTTGTGTGTACCCACTGAAACACACTGCAAGTTTCATCAGCCCTGAAATTATACACTGCTTGGAAATGTGTTTGAGTCACCTCCATGTCCTGTCCCTCTCATGTAATAAATAAAAATGAATGCAGAGTATAGAAGCAGCTTCAGGATCATTAGACTTAAAAGTAGGAACCCTTACATGGAAAAAGAAGGAAAAATGCAAAAGAGGAAGTCTAATTAGCCATCCTTACTGAGTAGGACTCATTTTGCATTGCCCTTTTTTCCTAGAGCCTTCTCTACAGATGCAGAAAACAGTATTACCATGTACTTAATCTAAAACTGAAGGAATTAAACCAGTAATCTGATGTCACAGGTACTTAACTGGAAACAGACTCAGAGAAACTTAAGAGTTTTATGCAATCACTCATTGAATAAAGGAGGCCCAAATTTATATTTAATACAGGAGTAGGGATAAAAAACATAAAAATGAAAAATGGGATTTGAACATAAAATACTTATTTTCTTTGCAATTTTTAAAAATTAATATTTAAATGAGAGAAAAAAAAAGTCTTATCCTAACATTTATTGTTTACCTTTAGGGGATAATATGATTTTTTAGTCATTTTATGAGGAAAAGCATGCATTTTTCATGGCTGTCCCTGCACAGCTCATCTCAGAATAATGTTTTCAGGCTTTTTTTTTTTCATTCTTTCATCACTAATAAGAGATACAAAAGACACTGGTGCCAAAGTTGACAGTTCCCAGAGAATGGTGTGCAAATAGAGAGCTCAAATACCTGGCTCTGAGAGGACATAAGTAATTGGTCAGTGACAGAATCAAAGTGCTAGATAACCTCTTTATTGCTTCCGCAGAAGATATAAAACAGAAACCAACTAATCCCCAGATAGCCCTATATAAAATAATTTTTACTTCTATCAGTATTTTATAAAGTAATAATATGAAGTAATTTTTACTTCAAGTGGGGGGGAAATGGGAAGAAGAACCAAAAGAATGCAACTCTCATGGGTTGAGATAAGAATCGCTCAGCAGCCAAGGTACAACACAAATCGCCGCCGCTACCACCGCCACCACCAATGACCAGAGAAGAACAAGGGAAGAGGACAGAGCCACTCACCACTCAATGACTGAGCTGTGAACTGAACTCTTCTGGGTTCCTGCCCCCAGATGTAAAACTGGGCATGACGTACTGTGGTATGGAATACCTCTTTGGTTAGTTTGGGTCAGGTGCCCTGTTTCTGCTTCCTCCTGGCTTCCCCTCCTCCCTGGCAAAGCATGAGACTCAGAAAGTCCTTGGTCAAACCAAAATATTCT
>JASSUY010043323.1:0-12674 GCA_032466535.1 Forpus xanthops | reverse complement strand
ATCTGAGGAAGAAATTCTTTACTGTGTGGGTGGTGAGGCACTGGAATGGGTTGCCCAGGGAAGTTGTGAATGCTCCACCGCTGACGGTGTTCAAGGCCAGGTTGGACATAGCCTTGGGTACCATGGTTCAGTGTGAGGTGTCCCTGCCCATAGCAGTGGGGTTGGAACTGAATGATCTTCAGGTCCTTTCCAACCCTGACTATTCTATGATTCTATGATTTGATTGAACAAGGTGCTGAGCCATCCAGTCTAAGCCATGCTTTTCCTGGAAAAGTTGCAGCAGATAATTCTCTGAGGTCCCTTCCAACCTGGAATTCTGTGATTCTATGATTCTATGAAAATGCCGTTCCTGCAGACCCAAGCTGATGAAAGATGCACCATGGCTGTTCCCCACTGGAGCATCTATGGCTTTCCAAAGCCCTACGTACATGTACATGCCAGCAATGTGCCAAAAGATCCTCCACACTGCATACAAGTTGGACTCTTAGGTCTGTTTCTGGTGGGATGGCACATCAGCCTGTTCAGGATTTCCTGCCCATTTACTGAGGTATGCAGGAATTTGGGAAGGAATCTATGCCATTCCATTTCCAAGTCTCAAGTCCCTCAGTTTTCCATTGTTTTCCTGATCCCCTTCATGCTCCATCACTTCTCCAAATCCCTCATTATGTATCTCTTCCTGACCCTGGAGGCATCACCACCAGGTGAGCTCATGGCATGTCCCCTGCACCTTCTGATGGTTACAGTGCTTCATTTATTCCCTTTGGTTGCAACAGAGGGATTAACTTGGTTTCAAGGCATGGTTTTAACATGATGTGAGCAGTAACCAGGGGGTCGGTGTCTGTGACTTGCATGTTTTAGCAATCATATTTAATGATCAAAGCATAAGGAGGCAGGTATGGTGGGATTTATATTCAGCAGGTTCACTGCTGACTTCTCCAAACTATACCATACTGAGCATTATTGCCTTTCAGCTTTATTACACCTTTATTATACCTGGTGCTCCAGCAGCAGGCTGGACAGCCTGGCAGGAGGTTGGAACCAGATGTTCTTTACGGTCTCTTCCAACCCAAACCATTCCATAATTCTATGACCCCAGTCTGTCCCAGCCCCTTTGCCAGTTTCTTTGCTCTCTTACCCAGACAGCTTTGATCAGCTCTGAATCAAGAGAACCAATGGGCAACAGGGCCAGTTTTAAAATTAGACCTGTAAGGAGCCCTTATCTCCTGCTAGGCTTTATCAGACGGGCAGGCGAGCCTTATCCCACCCTGTAATCCCCTCTTCTGGAGGCTCTTGAATGCCAGCGACAACAAAAATGTGCTGTGTTGAAATGGTCGCCTGAGGAAATGTGAAATATCACACGAGGTCTCCCTTATCCTTGGCTGTGGTCATGTTTCATCAGTGGGGAACTGCTTTCTTAGCCGCAATTGCTTTGGAGAAACTGAAGTATCTTTCTTCTTTGCCCAGCTCACATTCTGCAGGACATGGGGAGATTATCCTGCTGGTAGTCCCCTTCAAAGAGCACATTAACGTCATCAGAGAGGTTCTCTGATTTAATAATGCTGGCGTTGTTTTGCATCCATCTATATTTGATTCTTAATATTTTACTTCAGATCAGTGCTGGAAGTGTTTGATGTGGTGCCAGCCACAAACCAAAATGTATTCTGCAGAGGGAAAGGACGGAAAAGATAAATCCTACCCTGAGATGAGGGTCCTGAATAGAATCGTAGAATCCTGGCCTGGGTTGGGTTGGAAGGGGCCTTAAAGCTCCTCCAATTCCACCCCCTGCCACAGTCAGTGACACCTTCCACTGGAGCAGTTTGCTCTAAGCCCCTGTGTCCAACCTGGCCTTGAACACTGCCAGGGATGGGGCAGCCACAGCTGCCTCACCATCCTCACAGGGAAGAACTTCTTCCTTACATCCAACCTAAATCTCCCCTGTTGAAGTCTGAACCCATTGCCCTTTGTCCTATCACTACAGTCTCTGATGAAGAGGCCCTCTCCAGCACCCTTGTGGAATGGAACTCTCAGACCCAAGTGGCCTGGAAAAAAATGGATGTAAGTGTTATGCTTGGCCCTGAGGCAGCAAAATACAATCCTGAATCCAAACAACTCCTCCCGTTTGCTCCATCCATCTTCTCTTTGTGGTACCTCTAGTTTTGCATTATAAACCCTAGCACTATGTCTTCTAGCTGGGGTGTCACATCCATCCCACGGTCTTCCTCCCACCTGAATTTGGTGTTTGAAGGTGATCATCACCCCATTCACAACCTTGGCTGAGATTGTTTAATTTAACCCTCTCTGGTATATCCTCTTTCAGATGCTAAGTCTGGGTCAGCAGCCAACTCCCAGATGAGGTCTCATTGCTGCTAGACTTGACAATGTGAAGGTTTCCACCTCTCTCCATTGAAACACGGGTATGGAGCTGTTGTTTGCTTACAGAGCAGCTCTAGGATTCAGTAACCTGAACTAACACATTTCCTACAGGCTCTTTGCATTCACACTCCCTCTGCTTCTATATTTTTAATGAGCTCTTGACATTTTTACTCTTCCCCTCTCTGTTGCAGGGATGAGTCTGTGATCCGCAGCCCACACACTCTGCAGCCATAGTGGGACCAATTTCCAGGCATCCCACAGCTAAAGTGGTGCAGGAGATGGAGGATCCACATCCACAGACCCCCCCTGGCCCAGAGCCTTCAGCAAGTGTGCCTTGGAAAGCACATTGTGCCTTTCCAGGGCTTCATGAACAGCAGCCAGAGAAGCCGAGAACAGGAATCATTCTCCCCTCCTGCTGCCTTTCCCTCTGTGTTGTGATCTGGTTGATAAACCAGCAATATACAAGGGTATGCGTTTACTCTACCATTTCTCTTTATCACCTTGCATAATGGGTGGTGTCAGCTTGCACTGCTTCCCCTTTCTTTTTTAAGAGGGTGTTACGTTCTGCTTCTATCCCCACTGTTTATGACTTGATTTTGCCAAGAAGGCTCAGAAATGCCTCCTCCAGGCTTCATGGGTTATAGCCTAATCAAACCCAAAGGAGAAGAAGGAGAAAACAGAGGGAACAAACCCATTTTGGCTATTGTGAAAAGCTCCACCAGCATTCAGTGGTCTCATCAAGCATCTGAAGATCTAATGTGGCCTCCACAAGCTCCCTCTGTAGTCAGGCGGCTCCTCCAACAGCTCAAAGCACAGCCTCAATGCTACAGACAAATACTTTGTGGTCCATGTGCCTGCCTCCACGCTGGTCCCTGGGGTCTCTGCTTGGACATTCACTTACCCAGGCTGAAATGCATTTTCACACTCTACTTCCCTGTTCCACAGAGGAAGAGTGTAAGGAAGGGGGTCAGAGGGCTGGAGCATCCTTCCTATGAAGGCGGGCTGAGAGAGCTGGGTTGGTTCAGCCTGAAAAAAGAAGGCTCCTTAAGAGGAGACCTTAGAGCAGCTCCAGTGCTTAAAGGGGCTCCAGGAAAGCTGGAGAGGGGCTTTGGACAAGGGATGTAGGGACAGGACAAGGGGAATGGCTTTAACTGCCAGAGGGGAGCTCTGCTCTGCACCCGCTACATACTATACCCTAATATGTATGTATTTGTACTTATGCCAGCTGCAATATTTATGCAATTCGGATGGACGCCTGGAGTCTGAGCTACCCCAGCAGTGGGAAGCCACAAGTCATAACGCTTGGCACAGTGGGTACATACTTCCAGCACAGAAGTCCCCGCAGAGAGAGGAATAAGCTGCCAGCTGCCATTGCAGGCTCTTCTCTGCTAGGAGCCTTGTTTGAAGGCTTAGATTTGAATGCAGATTCCCCACAGATGAGATGACACTTTGTTTTTTACCCGGAGGCAGATGAAAGATCCACTTGAACATGGAGCAGGGGAGCCTGGCCCACCCAGCACAGCAGGAGCTGCAGGATGGACTGGCTTTGTGGCCAAGGGCAGCCTGTTTGCAGAGGGGAGCAATGCTGGCATCTCCTTCAAACAGATTCCACTCGCTCCAGCCTTGTCTTAATACCCGCTTTGAGATCCGCAGTTAAACATCTTTGTGTTCCCTTCCTGAAACGACACACAGAGCAGAGCAGGCACCCAGCTCTCAAGAGCAAAGGGATGCTCAGACACTGTGGGGTTGTTTCCCTTCAAGGCTGTGTGCCTGGATCACACCCAAGTGAGACAAAACCAAATATGCAAAGTGCATCAGGACAGAAATGAAAGCGGCAGTGGGTCATGGCTTTCCCCACACTCAGTGGTCTGGAGATCTAAAGCATCCCTCAGATTAGCTTGCAAGGAACACCACCGTCCATGAAAGCCCCCCTGGCCAAAATATTTGATGACTCCAGCTCTCTGAAGCTATCCCATTCACACGTTGCCAGCTGATTTGGACAAAGGGCCCTGTGAAATTTTGCCAGTGGAAATATATCTGGAGTTCTTGACTTTTCTGCTGTGAGTCTGAGCTGACGATGTGCTGAGATTTAAAGGGAGAAGACTGAGAAATGCGTGTTCTCATCCCTTGACATGCATTATACAGGGCTAAGGCAGTTTTCAAAGTCAGAAGAGTAACAGAAGGGTTGGAGCATGACAAGAAGCATCTGGAACAGAATCTGTCAGCTCAGACACAGCTCTGTGTGGTACCCCCATTATACCCACAGACTCCCCTGCTTTCCCTCTAGACATTGCTGAAGCATTAGGAAGCCACAAGACCCAGCCCAACTTGTTCCAGCAACTCCACATAGTTTAAATACAGCTCTAAGGCTCTTAGTGCTGCACCTGTGGCCTGGTGGTGCATACTCTTCCAAGGTCGGTAACACTGAGCATCAGTAGGGACGCTCATGGGAAGGACACCAGTGGGAGGAAGAAATGGCCCTACAGACATGGCAAGGTTGTTGTGCAGTCACTGTAGGTACCCTGAGTGGACAACATGCAGCCCATAGCACAGCTGAGCCTCCACCACTTTGTCATCACCTTCCACACAGGCAAAGCTTTCTCTTTTATGTATTGATTCAGTTGTGTTTCTCTCATCTACTCCACAGCCCTCTTGGGGCAAGTCATTCCCCATTCTATTTGCAGGTTGAGAGACAGATGAGGCACAGAGCTCTCTTCTTTAACGTCTGTGCTGGGAAGCCATGTTAAACCAGGACCTGAGATGGGCAGGATTTTGTGCTTAGCTCTCGATAACTCTTCAGCTGTTCAGCTGGGAGTGTGTGTGAAAGGCATAAATCAGGAATTCTCTTATAATAACCTAGTCAAACTCCCCTCTCCATGGAAGGAATTCAAGTGTTCAAGGCCAGGTTGGAGGAGGCTTGGAGCAACCTGCTCTACAGGAAGATCTCTCTGCCCATGGCAGGGGGTTGGAACTGAATGAGCTTTAAGGTCCCTTCCAACCCAAATCATTCAATGATTCTATGAATAACCCAGTGTGATGCAGATGAAACCTTTACTTCGAGTTTGTGCTGATGGCTTTCTTGTGTCCTACAAAAGTCCCGAAGCAGCAGATTTCATAAATGGAAACCATCAGGGGTTGTAGATGGAAATTCTCTGAGCACATTAACCAGAGGGGAAAAGCTGCCTGCACAGCTGGTAAATATGCCATCTGTAAGGGTGTGAATCGTCGCTCCAAGGCATGACACTGCAGAAAGCATGTAACCCTTCTAAATGCATGTACCAGTTGTCCTAAATGCATGTACCAGTTGGCTATGGGGGGCTGTTTATCTCTGCTACAGCTGTATTCCCTGGCTCTTCTTTGCTCGACGGTGGAAAGCCAACTTTGTTTCTAATAAGGTTTCCTAAGGTTATATTAATGCTTTGGATGTGATTGTCAGTATGTGGCTGGTGTACGAGGAGAGAAGGAGGAGGGTAAGAGTTCCCACATCCTGCAGAAAGAAAGATAAATTGCTTTTCTTTAGTGTCAGAGACCTTGGGTGTTGGACCTGGGCACCTAAATCTGCAGGTCAGAGATTCACCAAGACCCTCCCAGAGATTGCACCTATGGTTCAACCTTCAGGTAGCAAAACTGTGGCTTTTGGACACACATAAAAGTGCAACCTGTGAGTAGGAAAAGAGCTGGGGTTCCCCCAGACAAGCTAACATTAGCAAACTGGATGGCTGTAGGGAAAGCAGCTATGGGTGCTCTGGAAGAGTACCTTCTCCCACCAGCACAGCTACTAGAAAATACTGCCCTATGGCTAAGGTTGCCTGGTATAATGACCATGATGATGGGATGTTTCTAGGGTAGAAAAACGGCAACTTAACCCAAGTGGAAATTCATCCATGTTGAAAGTGGCTGCTGTTATCAAAGGCCACACTTGACTGACTTCATCTGCCAGTAATGGATGTGGAATCCTAAACCATAGGCTGTGTCTGTGTCCCCTCACACTCCCTGCATGTAAGGCATGCAGGATGCGTCTTCTGTTGCTTACTAAGATCTTTGAATCATAGAATCCAAGGTTGAAGGGACCTCAAGGATCATCTGCTCCAACCTTTCTATGCAAAGCACAACCTAGACTAGATAGCCCAGCACCCTGTCCAGCCCAATCTTAACAGTGTCCAGTGATGGGGATTCACCACTTTCCTGTGGAGATTATTCCAGTGGCTGGCTGTTCCCACTGGGAAAATTTACCTCCTATATCCAGTGGGAATCTTCCCAGGAGTAACGTGCCCATTACCCCTTATCTTTTCCATGAGACTCCTTGTACAGAGGAAGTCTCCATCTTCTTTGTATCCACCCTTTAACTACTGGTACATGGGGATAAGGTCTCCTCTGAGCTTTCTTTTCACTAGGCTGATTTTGTCCAGTCTGCAATAACTTCTGCTGTTTCCCTGCCTGTTTTACCAACCCCTGTAATAACACCCTGCTTTTCCTCTGGGTTTGTAACACGTCAGGCCCTAACAACACCTGGAAAAGTAATTAAAGGCCTTTTTTTCCTATCTCCATCTTCCCAGGTTAGTAATGAACAGGTTGCATAAGCTCCAGGTTCACCTACCCTGAGGGATGGGAGCAGGAGGGAACAGCATCACAAGGGGAAAAGCTGATCTCTTCAATGGAGAGACAAGATGTGTCCCTCTCTTGTATGCTCCCCCAGGGCAAGTACAACCTGATTTGGTGCATGAAAGGAGACACCAGGAATGGGATGCTATCAGAGCTGGTCCAGGAAGGATTATCTGGCTGGGAAAAGTGGTAGGTTCCTTTGCAAGAAGAAGCTGAAGGGAATGCCTGTGCTGTGATTGTAAACACTATAAATTACTGTGTGTTCTTTTTGATCTGTATCTAATGCAAATGCTGTCTGTCTCCAAGGTGGTAAATCATCACCCCCAGAGGATTTAATAACAATTATCTTATGTTACCTGCAGCCAGTGTTTCTATTTAAGGAGCTATGTAGAGTATATTATTTACCAGAATTTTAACATTTATATGAGACACTTCTAAACATTAATCAATCTTCAGCACTCCAACAAAGCTTAATTGAGTGTAAATAAGGAGAATTATACCTATAAAGATAGCCACAGAGATCATCACTATTTTTAGCAAAGGGATGGAACTCAGGCGCTCGATGCTCATACCACAAGGTACATCACAGTCATGGGCTTGCTATTGTATAGGTAGATACATATGCACCTGGATTCAATGTGAGCAACACACCAGTGAGGTGAATGCACCATGATGTGCAGATGTGGGTCTGACATAAAGAGGGTTTTGGCAAATGGATAATCTCCAGACATGCATATGTGTGGTTGGAGATAAACCCTGTTGTTTTCCACATCCCAAAAGGAATGTTTGAAGCCGCTCTTTGCAAGCAGACCTACAAGTTCAGGAGAAAACCCGGGCTTTCCTTTGTGCCAGAAGCTTGGATGCAATGTCAGAGGCACGACTGCAGTGGGAACACAGAAGCAAACATGACTTGAGAAAATAAATGAGTGCAACTGATTTGGAGCTTTGAGTCAAATTAATTTCATGTGTAATTCTCTTGAAAAGAACCAAGAATGGCTCAGAGCCATTCTGTCCATAACAGATGTTGGGATCTCTTTACTAGTAGTCAAATCTCTTTACTGTTGAGTGGTCTTAACCCACTGCTTCCGAGTCAGTTACTGTTCAAGGTCTTGTACTGTCATTCATGGAAAAGGGGAAAGCAGTGAAGGTCATGGCTTCTTGGAAGACACAACCCAACAACACTTGACCACTATACTTGCTCTGGATTGCTTGTTTATGAATCATCAGGGAAGTGCTGGAAAACAGGAGGGAACATCAAACTGATCCACATGACATTGTGCAAACTGGTTGCAAGCTTAGACATAAACGACCCTCATGGCTCTCCATGTCACTTTTCAGAGTAAAGCTTTACTAATGAAGGCCCAATTGGAAACAACTGGTTTGCACTGGCAAGCTGCTACTCCCAGAAAGAGCTGGTCTGACTTCTCAACAATCACTCACATGAGTAAGCACTGAGGAAACAGTTTGGCCTGGAAGGATCTAATAAGCATAGAGATAAAATCTTATTTTGAAAGCAGCAACAAAGGACACGTAATTTATATCTCAGTTGGTGACTTCATATGTTTTGCAGAGTTTCTCCAAAATGTATGGGAATCCGTAATTCATTTTTACAACGTATTACATTAAAATAATAAATGTCAGGATGTTGTTTTTTTTTGGGGAGAAAGAAAAGTCCCTGAGCAGCGCAGAGGGATCAAAAGAGGTTTTGACAGAGAGAGACTCCTGTTGACTTGAGGGCTTTGGCTCAGGCTTGGAATTGGCGACAGAAAGGACAACAGTAAATAAAAGTGAGCCTATCAGGCATGGTGGAGCTTGGGTAAGCTGGAGCAGGCTGGGAGCTGACTGTGATGTCTTAGCATGAGTTGCAGGGAGTTGTGTGCTGGTCGGAGCCTTGCCACTGCGCGTGGTAGGATCCCATTGCTCACCTAAATGGCAGCATCCACAGATGAGTAAAGACAAAAGAAATGAGAGTGGAGGTGGAGGAGAGAGTGGGGATTAGAGGATGGGAGGAAAAACAGCGTTCAAGGGGAGAAACCATTCCAAACCCTACATTTATCCAAGGAGAAGGACTGTTGCATTAAAAGGCTGTATATCATTCCTGGAGTTATTAATTTTCCTCATGTTGGAAGAGTTATTATCTCTGCGTGTTTCCGTTCTTTTCCTTAATGCAGGAATATATCATGTGCTTCTCAGCTGAGGTAGCGTTGCATTTTTCCATGTACCTCAGGAAAACACAAGACAAAGCTGAACAGGTAACTGTGTTCACTCTGTCCATAACACAGCAGCCAAAGACATTCACAAGACTTGTGAGACATCATTTGGGTTGGACAATATTGTCCCTCTCTGTACCTACAAGAGATGTGTTTTGCCATAAAATGCCAGTTATGGCTGGTAGGTGTGTTGGCTGATGAGAACCAGGACCACCAAGTATAGGATGAACTTGAACCCTTTGTGATCTAACCAACATCAGTTGCTGCTTGTCCTACAGCAGTCACTGCTGACATGGTCTATAATCAAGAGAACACCCAACAAAGATATCTATTACACAGATGCCCTACCTTTTGATGCTATTTAGCTGTATCCTTCTGTGTTCTGTGGTCTCAACCCTTCATTAGACTAAAGTTTCTTTTGACACTGCCTGAAGGGAACCTCCTGGTGTTGTGTGTCTCTGGTCTAAGACTCACCCAAAGCGGGTCCAACACATGAGGCTGCTTGTGGCTGGATTCACTCCTATTTATAACCACCTGCCTGATGCTGAGGACCCCAGAATGGACCCTGTGCCCAGACACAGTCTCACATCCTGAGTAAAGGGTAAGGATCCTATTCCTCACCCTGCTGGCTCCCCTTTTGCTAATCCAGCCCTAGACTTGATTATGCTGTATTGCAAGGGCACAAAGCTGGCTCGTGGGCACCTTATGGTCCACTGGGACCCTCAGGTCTATTCATCTTGCCCTATTCTGTGCTCCTGTGTGGGGTTATTCCACCATAGATACTGAACTTTATACTTGTCTACATTGACATTCATGAGGTTCCTGCTCTTTCATTTATGCAGCTTATTTCTTTGAATAATATCCCTATTCTCCAGTATATCAACCAGCCACCCAGATGGGTATCTTCTACAGGCTTGTTGAGAGGGCAGCCTGCTCCATTGTCTAAGAACTGGTTGAGCTTAATGATGATATCCTCTTCCTTTGCAAATGTTCACCACTTCCCACTTGATCAGCTGGGCTATGCGATGTTAATGTCATAGAGAACTCCATTCAGTTTCAAGATGTCATCTAACATGGTGCAAGATTTAAAAGCCCACATGGAGCTTTAATAACATGATGATTTATGGCTGGGATTGAGGCTTTGTCCAAACTGTTGCTCCACTTGTATAAACCTTTCAGGCTGATGGAGGACTCTGCAAATTAAGTCTCTGTGAAAATGAAGTTGCTCACAAGCTTCCCTACATCTCACCTTGTGGTAGTGAAAATTCAGTCATGGAGTGTGGATTCATGCAGACTGAAAGCTCTGTAGATCTGAATCAAAGATATCCAAAAGGATTTCCCCAGGAGGCAGCAGTCACATGTGGATGATAGAAGAGAGCAAGTTTAATGTACTGGGAGCATATCTTACTGCATTTGCCCAGAGTGTCTGTTTATGATAAGACCCAACAGGAAAGTTCAGGCAAGGGTGTTCCTATTTATGTGCTGGGATTTCATGTCTAACGTGGCCTGTTGGGGTTTGAAAAGGCAAAACAAAACATGTGCCTAGTTTAAACAAAATGCATCACTGCATCACTCTTCATGGTTTATATCATTGCAAAAAAGAGGAAATAATTTGAATTGTTTGTATTACATTAAGCCCCAGGAAGAGCAGATACAAACCCATGTATATTTACTGCTGTGCAAGCAACTACAGTTTGTGTTGGACTGAAGTAGTGGGATCATCATCCTTGGAAGTGTTCACAAACCACATAGATGAGGCCCTCAGTGCCATGAGTTAGTGATGGCCTTGTCAGTGCTGGGATAAACTTTGGACTTGGTGATCTTGAAGGTCTTTTCCAACCTGGTTGATTCTATGATTCGATGAGTAGATCAAGCAGGTGTCATCATTAGTTTCTGAGAACTCATCAGTTCAATGTCTTAATGCTTAAGCTCACGTACAAGATCTGTGCCAGAGCTGGAGCTTCAGACAGAGTTACTTCTGCCAAGAAAACCAAGACCATATCAACGGTAGTGGGTGCGTCTGAAGTATGAAGGATAAACAAAGAGTTGTGTAAAGGTTTCTGAGAACAAACCACAGGGCTTTGCTGGGTCAGTGCTGGCTCAGTGCCTGAAATCTCCCGCTATTGATGTTCCTGGAGAGACAAAATGGACGGAGATGACAGTTCCTAATTACTGAGGACTGGATTTTGATTGGAGAAAACCCCAGGAACTCACCAACAAAGTTTCAGGTTGGCAAGCAGGTATTCTTTATTGCGGCGCCTGGAGGCACAGGGGATAGCTCCTCCTAATGTGCGTCCCCGTTTTCCCCCAGAGGCCATCCTTATATAGTCACTTGGGCATACATACATGTTCCTGAGGCTACACATGAATTAAGTCATTTTCCCACATACACACAAAATGTGATGGTGGTTTTTGAGTCATTTAAACAATATTCATCACCCCTGGAAGTCTTTGAAGCACCAGCTTAACATAACAAACCTCCCCTCCCTCTACTTATCAGGAAGGTTAATTGCTCCCATTCTGGACATTTACTAGTCCGATACTCCCTTAGGTGTTTACACCAACTCAACGTGTTCATTAACATAGCAATCATCCTGTCCCTCCACCCAGGTGACCATCCTCAGGTCTGCTTTACTTTACACTTTTTGTACTAAGCTACCTTCAAGCACCCTCATTACAAAGCCATCAGACTTAACCTTTACTTAGAACTGACTACATTTTGTGCTTTCGTGTTTCCTCCTTTCAATTTGCAGCTTAGCCCATCTGGTTCTGGAAGCAGTTATTAGTCATAGCTAATTCCTAGATTTGTGGCTACATATTTCTCTTATTATATGTGGATATTAAAAGCTAGAAATAAACTGGTGTTTATAAAGACATTCTGCTCAGATTATTCCATATTTTCTTCCATCTTCCCACTGGTCCTAGCTGGAGGTGGGGTCCTTCCCATGACCCCATTGCTAGTTTGGCATGGCATTGCTTAACTTCATCTGGCCTAATGCCTGCACTGATGAGCTGTGAACATCTCATTGCCTTTAGGCTGCCTCCCCACCGCCTTGCAAGGCAGGACGGTGCTGCATCTCCTTCTTTCACAAGGGTAAAGGGAGGCTATGAGCACACTCAGTTGACCAAGTCACTGTGATGATTTATCGTAAAATCTGTAGAGCACATGAATTCCAAGTTGATTTTATTAAAACTTTCCTAAGTTTATTTTCCATGCCCCATGGGATGCTTAAGGTGAACTGTGAAGGTTGCAAATGGGGAACTCTAGTTGAGTTTGCATGTTCAGGGCAGTACAAAAGGGCAGTCCTCTCACTGGTGGTCTTCTGCACTGCTGCCTACGGCCATAGGAACATCGAATCTAGGATTTAGATTTGGGTTGAAGGGGCCTCAAAGCTCATCCAGGTCTAACACTTGCCATGGGCAGGGACACCTTCCACTAGAGCAGCTTGCTCCAAGCCCCTGTGTCCAACCTGGCCTTGAACACTGCCA
>JASSUY010043322.1:0-82612 GCA_032466535.1 Forpus xanthops | reverse complement strand
GGACTTGTTCCAACAGTTCCATGTCCTTTTTATGTTGAGGACACCAGAACTGCACACAGTACTCCGAGTGAGGTCTCGCAAGATCAGAGTAGAGGGGCAGGATCACCTCCCTTGACCTGCTGGTCACTCTCCTTTTTATGTGGGCCAGGGTATGGTTGGCTTTCTGGGCTGCAAGCACACACTGCTGGCTCATGTTCGTTTTCTCATCGACCAACACTCCCAAGTCCTTCTCTGCAGGGCTGCTCTGAATCTCTTGTCTGCCCAACCTGTAGCTGTGCCTGGGATTGCTCCAACCCAGGTGTAGGGCCTTGCACTTGTCATGGTTAAATTTCATCACATTGGCATCAACCCACCTTACAAATGTGTCAAGGTCCTTTTGGTTGGCATCCCTTCTCTCCAAGGTATCAACCGAAATCCACTCACTTGATTTGCAAGCACATAGAACTTAGGTTGGCATTTAGCCTGCTCTGTAGAGTGGAATGATTATAAGAGTGTATAGACAATTTTTAACTTGGATAGGGATTCTTTCCTTTATCCCAAGTTCAGTGGATGTAAACTTCCACCTATAAAAAGATCTGTATGTCTACTATGTGATCTCCCTAAACAGAAGGTGATATTGGTCCTTTAAACAAAGTTTCAGAATAAAGGTTGTGCTACACTTCAGTCTCACGCATCAACCCTGTAAATATTTAAATTAAGACAGGATTGTAGCAGTGTATATTCTTTACTGTCTATCCATGAAAACTAAATTTAAGCTAATGAAAATAGCATATGTTATTCCTATACCTGTGACATTCCTGCAGTTTTGTAAATACTGTCCTGGTGCAAATTGTCCCAAAACACCTGAAAAATTTACATTAATTTGAATAAATATATCAAATTTCATAGGAAGCCATTGTTTGAAAGCACCTGACTGGAAAATATCTACTGTATAACCAAAAATTAAGGGAGGTAAATTCTTGGATACTGTAAACCAGCTCTCTTCTACTTCAATCTAGTCCTGTGCATTTGAGTCTGGTCCTCTAGACCCTAGAGCTAACCTTTGAGAGAGATGCTAAACTAGGATTCTCTGTTCTCCACTCTGGCAATTCAGATGTATGCCTGTACATTAACACTCAGACCATAACTTAACCTCCTCTAAAAGGCTGAGAAATTTTCATTCTGTATCACTCTTACCTCTGGTTGTACACTAGGCTTTATGTATTCCATATTCATGGCAGAAAAATGTTATTTTATATTACATGGTTCAGACCATTATTGAGTAAAAAATGAAGTGTTGGGAATTGAGGGAAGATGGCCCAGTACAGGAAAAATGAACTGAGAAAAAAGGAAGAGTTAACTGACTTACAGCTGGTTTTGAGGAAGTTACTACAGAAGGTGGTGTGATGTAGTGATGTGTAGTTACAGAACAAAATATTTCTCTCTGCTACAAAGGTCTTAAAACCAATGAACAAAACAAGAGACAGAAGAACAGGCTGTGATGGCATTTAATAGGTATGGGTAAGTGGTCTTAGTTAAAAATAAGTATAAATGCTAGAAAGTGTGGAATCAGAGTACAGCACAGCTGTTCTGTAAAACATGTACAGGGAACAACTTTTTAAGTAAATATTAGCAAGGAGTTACTGCAGATATTTATCCAGGTCCAATGAAAGTGGATGTGTGCGTGAAGTCAGCTGATCTGTTCAGTCACTACACATCTGTTCTCTCAGAGGCATTCCTTCAATTGGAAGAAGCAAGTGCAAGACTGAAATGCCAAAGCACCCTGCCAGAGCCCATTCTGCCAGACTCATGGCATTGCATAAGATGCTCAAAAAAGGACAAACACACAAAACTGCGTGCAAAATGGAAATACCCTGCAGAAAAAATGCCTGCCCCTCTGAGCCTATATCTCCAAGATGTTACAGTTAAGGCTGGGACTAGGTCAAGGAGGGAAATGAGATGCATTTTAAACTTCTTTACCCTCCAGTTAATTGTGTTCAGTCACCCACAGATAATGTTTTGCCTTTTCTTTTTCTCTGTCACAACAGACCTGACCTCGACAAGACATATACCATTTGTAGAAACAGCTCTTCAGTGAATGAAGGAGGTCCACGAGGACTTCCTTCAAGATGCTGCACTGTATCATGATGGTAATGGCAGAGGCTGTCAATCAGTGCTTACACCAATAGCCACTGTTTATCACTGCTTCAGCACCCAAGTCCAGCATATTTGACAGTGCTACACAGATCAACAGTTCCCAACAAGCTTGCTGTGGCAATAGGAAAGAGGAGAGATTTAGAGCAGAAAACCACCTCATCATAAACACTTTTGGTCTTAGTAAAGCCCGGGAGGTTTACTCCAGGCTTCCATGCATTTCCACAGCTGTGAGTTTGTAGAGGACAGTGGAGCAAAGAGAGTGTTGGGAAGATAGCCAGCAGATGAAAGGGAGGAAGGATGGAGTGACTGGATTGGAAGGAATAAGAGCTAGCTGCTTTTATACTGGGGTGGGAAAAGTGGTGTGATTTGAGGTAACAGAAAAGATGTTAAGGGTTTTTTAAGTGTAGTGGAATTCACTGGTAAGTCTTTAAACATATAGTTTGGATGTCAGATTAAAAAAGTGATTCAAAGCTACAGTGAAAATGCAAAGTCATTTGAAGACTTGTGAACATGTGTTTTACTAGCATGGTGCTTTGCATTTGTGGCAAACAGGTGAAAATATTTTGGAGAAGCTTTGAATAAATTACTGAAAAGCTCTTGGATCTTGCTGGGTGGTAATTTGAAATAGCAACAGGAACAAGGCAGAGTTCAATTCAGGTAAAAAAGGATAATAGTATGTGAGTTTTTGAAATTATCATTGTAATTTTAGAGACTTGCTGGCTAAAACTCTGTAATGCTGAATACACACATGTAGAATGAAATTTAGCCCCTTCCTGGTCCAGCTAACTCTCTGAATAGATATGAATGCTGCAGAAGAGCAATCAAGGTAGCTTGTTCTTTGCCCTCACATAAGTGAGGTGGAATTCAGGAAGGACTGCAGATTTCCTTGCGTGATTCCAGCCATTAGTTTGCATAATTTCCCAAATTTTCTATCATTACTGAGATCCTACTCCATCTTTTCCACACTATAAAGGAGGAAAAGTTCTATTGTTAGGGAGGATTTATGATTAATTTCTAAAGCTTGGTGGATTACTAATATTTAAGCAATTACATATCTTTAAGTATTTCAAAATCACAGATCTTTGGCTAACAATAAGCTACATTTCTTATGTCTTGAGGCTAGTATTCAGCTAGCTGTTCCTGGGCATAAGCCTTTCATTTCATGTTCTTCTCTGGAGCCCAGTTGCACAGCATACTTCTCATTTGGGGAAAAAAAAAAAAAAAAATTGGATATATGGATGTTTCAGAACATAGCACACAGGAAACTATTTAGAGTTCTCCATATGCAATATATGTCACAATTGCCTACATCACAGATTTTTCCTCTCTTCTCCTGGCTTCTTTAATCTCAAGGTATCTCCAAACAGGACTTCTCATTTTTCTTCCTAGTCCAAAAGTTTGGTGACAGTAACTTAAACTAACAGAGTATTAGCACAGCTCACTTTAGTTAAGGCAGTAGTATATATCATGCTTGCACTAGGATATGAATGCAAATGCATATTTCCTTTGAAGTCAGGAAGCTCCACCATATACTATCTGAAAATGGAGGTAAATGCTGAATCATGAACCTCAAAGGAACATAAGCTCTCTCATTGACTAGAAGATCCTGATTTAACAACTCAATACTATCTTGGTTTCCATGACGGCTTAGTAAGGTAAAGTGCTACAGGTTGTTTTTCAGGCATGACAGAAAAAAGTGTAATCCTCTGTTCACCTCTGTGATTCTTTCCCCTTAAAGTGCTGCTCACTTTATAGTAGAAAACGTTGCTGTAAGAAAATTCATACAATGAATAGACAGCACGGTGAAATTAGAAGTAGAATTTTTTCCTTTTCTGTCACTTATTTTATGTCTTTTGATCTTGTGTCTGTCCCAGAGGTGATATTACTTTGAAAAGTTTGTGGTAAATCACCAGGGTGAGAAAGGAAATCAGCTCTTTGAAATCAATGTAGTCAAATTCATGTTACACCCTTTGTGATCAGATAAAAACAAATTTAACATGCAAACCACTGCAGAGACATATACATACAGTTAATCCACTTACTTGCAGACTTGAACAAATATTGACAGAAGAAGCACCAAACCTGTAAGTAATGAGTCACCCCACTAATGGCAGTTCATAAACCTGACTAGAACTCATACATGAAAATACTGTATGTACAGGGCTTAGCTCCATTTTCTCAACACTATAATGTGTTTTCTTCTTTTGCATTAAAATTTATCAAGTCAAAAGGTCTGATCTTCCTGGGACAGGTGTCAGAAGCTGCTTCTGAATGGTAGTTTAATAGTGTTTGCTACAGAGTGGTCACTTCTGGTGTAGCTATACTACATGTTCCAGTCAGACTTTTCATGGGCTGAATGACCTCATGAGAGTATTTCTCTCCAGTGTTAATAGTGAAGTACCAAGAAACTAAGTGCTGACTTTAAGAGACACACTTAAGTGCATTTCACAGTCTTCTTCAGCTCTTCTGTGCAACCCCTGATTCTATTTTGGGCAGGATAATATGGACTACATGTGAGAAGATTTGTTAAATCAATGTAAACCAGAATACATGTGAAATCCCTTCTGTAAACTGCTTTTGTAAAATAACCCATCCAGTTTTATAGGTGATAAATGATTTGATGTGCTGCGTATAGCAGAAATAGCCTACATTTTGAAATTATTATTTCCACATTTTTGCTAAATAGAGAACTTACAAAATTCAGCAGTATTGTTTTTGTAATGGCAATGATCTGAAGATATTTGTAAAGGTAAATTTTGTGGAGAAAGATGAAAAATGTGGGCATAATGATGAAAATTCTTAGGCTGGACAGCACTCTCTTTAGATGGGAGTAGTTTGGATACTTGCAGGTTCCTAAATTGCTTATACTATCCACTGCTTTCTTTCACTCTGGCTTTTCATCCTGGAGCTTCAGCCCCCCACAAAGAATGTTGAGTCTGAGATGGACTAGTATCATCATAGATGAGCAGAGGAAAATAAAAACTCTTAATTTTAGAAGAGAAATTGCCATCCCACGTGTTCACCAAATACTCCTTCCTCAGTACATCTTGTATGCCTGCTTGATGGGGAACCACAGGCTTCAGTGTAACTGTCTGGCTCTTCTATAGGTATGTTTTGTAGGTGCGATGCCAGGCGTACAGCATACCACATCTCAAAGCACAGATCTCTTTGAGTCTCCTGCTGGGCATCTCTTAACTTGCTAGATTCCCATCAATACAAAGGCTGCCGCTAGTAGAACTAGTCACGAACATTATGTTAAATTTCAGGATAATCTTATTTAAAAGATCTTTCTAGCAACCAGTCTGCTCCAGAAACGAAACAACTCTCCTCCTCTTTCACTTCCCCACCCCAAGCCAAAAGAAGCAGCTACCCATCTGCTTTCTTGGAAGGCTCACATTTGCCTGAAAAGAACCTTAATATCAATACCAGCAAGAAAAGACTCTGCAGGTTGATTTTCTTCTCCATATATTTTTACCTTTTTTTTTTTCCATCCATATTTGGAGTATTTCCTCCAAGTATGTTACATCTTTTTCTTTTCCTTTTTTTTGAAATAAATATGTCTGATTTTAATACATCTCTAATTATGTTCCATAGGTTGTTGAAGTGAAGCTAAAATTGTGAGTTTTGTGATGATAGTGAATCAACTTTTCTACCTATGTAGGTGAATATGAAGGCTTGTGTCCTCCTGATGCCATTGACTCAGGACTGCTGAAGGAAGTCTGTGAAGAAAAGTCTTTTCTTATCACTTGGCATTTCTGACTTGCTAATCTGATTTCAAAGAAAAATTGTTTATAGGAGTTCCTGGTTCAGATCCTTTTCCTTGCTAAAGTTGATGTAAAAGCATGTGCAACGATAACTGGATGAGCAAGTCAAGCTTGCTGAGTTCCAGATATGCTAACAATTTACTGATTTAGAAGCTCTCAGATGCCAGTTAATAACCAGAGAAATAGCAACCTATTCGAAGTTACTGAGTCAGACAATCTGACTTCTTCTGGTATGGCAGCCAAAACCCAAGTCTGGGTGGCGTTCCAACTCAACAAGTCTCTGTGTCAGTGATTATATTTATCTGATTCCACTGGCTAGATGAACTGATAAAAAAAAAGCAGCCTATATTTTCTTCCCTCTACTGCACCTCTCCTTCACTTCTCATAGCTACTTACATGGTTTTATTACCCACACTGTCTGCCTCTTGCAGCATAGTCTGATATAGCGAAAGAGGAATGCAAGTCAGGCTACATTTTTTGTGTCCATTCAGCCTCTTCCTGGTAGCAAGGAGGGGAGTATCAGTAAAAACAGTTTGCACTAAGACATGTCAGAGAAAATACCTGCTTAGAGAAACTGTTACCTTTTGAAGGACCAGATGGTATAGATAGAGTGGGTGATGAGCCCACCAGACTTCAGACAGAATAGTTAATGTTTTCCAGATGCTTTCCTTCTACTTCAAATCAAGCTTCCAGTTCAGTGTTTAAGTTTGTGTTCCTGACAGCATATAAAATGTAATACAGGAAATAGACATCTGTGGCCACAAAAAAAAATACCCAAACATCTCTGTTTTTTTTTTTTTTAACCACTATATAAACCCATCTCCTTAAAGTATTGACTTGAGTTTCAGAGACAGAGGCCTTGGGGAAGTCAATAATAGGACTCTTTCTTATTTATGCCAAAGTAGCAAAGGCTTCACCTTTATGATGCCTTTAGGGATTCTCTCTCTAAGCAGTTGGTAAGAATCTTGACGTCGATACCCTTGGGCATGCCCACCAACAAAAAGCCCCTCTCAGTCAGGGTTAACAGGGAGGTACAAATCTTTTGGGAGACTACAGAATTCAATCCTGCATGGCTGGTGTCAGCACTCAGAGCCTATGGGGTCAGTCAGTCAGCTTGTCTGTATCCTTAGCCAGTGGCAAGCCATATTTCTTTATGGTAACACTGACTATACATCAGATCTCTGCAAAAACAAACGAACAAAAAGACATCCCCAGAGGTGGGCTACTTGCATCCTGTTGGCACGGTCCATGTTCACGGTTGTTGGTTTTTGGCTCAATTCCCTTGAAGAAATAAGGAGCAGCTGTGCAGGAAGTAAGTGCTGTCCACACCACCTAATGCTTCCTCCTGTACAAAAAAATTATGAGCTATACATCCTGGTTAAAGACATGCATGATAGTGCTGAAATCTGTTCTCATCATGTACATGGATAGCCACATGACACCAAATGTGGGCTGCCACAACTGGTGGGCAGACTGAAGATGTTTTTTAGCTGGGATCTGACCTCCACAACACAGAGTTAGTTCCAGTTTCAAAAAAAAAAAAAAAAAACCAAAAAAACGCAGTTACCTTAATTCCATTATAAAAAGTTTTTAAACCCTTTTCCATCAATTATTCTAAAATCGCCTACATTTAGGGTTGTTCCTTTATTGATTTTTCTATTTGCCACTTATCAGAACTTTCAAAAAGAAAATTAAACTCCTTCTGTGCTACATGAAACTCCACTATGCCAATGCTGAGCAGAAATGTAACAGGGTATAAACCCAAAAGTACAAGAGAAAGTATGAAAGTAGAAGAGCCTCTTGTATTTGCCTTAAAGAGAAGAAGGGCTTGGAGATGTGGAAAGGAAGGGAAAGAAGGCAAAGGAGGAAACAAAAATGTGATCATTTAAGACATTCAGAAGAATATTTTCTAAGTACTCTTGAAGGAATGAAGGTGTGTTGGGCTTCAGCATAAACCAATTTCAGACATCTAATTTTTATAATCTTGTATGTGCATGTTTAAAACTGTAGAGGTTAGTATATAAAAAAGTCAAGTATTTGGCTTAGAAAATGAAAAGCTAATATGAGATGCCAAGTTTGAGCTGTGTGATTATTACAGAGGAGAGTGAAATTAGTTTGTAGACATAAACACCAAACTATGCCTTCAAAACTAAAGATATCCAGACAACCTCTGACTGCCAAGCCTAGTTTCCTCTGGAGCAGACTGACCACAGACAGTCATGTTGCAAAGCTCTTGACATGGATTTCCTCTGGGTGCTATGTAGGGCTTCTGTAACACTAAAATGTAGGTATTCTGTGTTTGATTTGGGCCTTTTTCAGTCTGAAGTGCACAAATCAGTGAGAAGGAAGGGGAGTGTTGTACAGCATGATGTGAAACACTTGAGTTATGAACCTTGTGTCTAGGGGGCCCTTGGGTCTTGGGACTAGGACATTTGATGATTTAAGACCTGATTGGGTCAGGACTAAATGCTAAAGGACCTTGTAGGTCAGAAGGAGCTGTCCTAACATGGTCTTCTCCATTCTGCCTTGGGAGGGAATATCCTGAATAGAGGTATCCCTCAAATCCAGATTTCAGCCTAGGTGGAGTTAGTGTGTTTCCAGAAAGAGCCCAGAAATAAACTGGCATACACACCAAGTGAGCAAGGAATTGAAACCAGGAGTATGAGGGTGTAGAAACTCATATTTCTTGTAAGGGAAGAACTAACATCTGACTTCCCAGCATCATGGTGCCAGAGATGTGGAATAATTATACTTGCTAATATATATTTTGAATGTGTTTTTTTCTTCTGTTCTGCATTGAATTTTTTTGGCAGACTGCCCACCTGCCAACTTTTGTTGGCTTGTAGAGACAGTCTTTAAGCTGAACTGCAAGTAAGGGCTTTTTAAATCCATGGGTGGATTTCAGCCAGGTGACAAACACACTGAACCATTAAACATGATCCTGTTTATTGCAGTATCTGTCTGTCTAGAAATGCCCGTTTCTTTTTGGTTGAAGTATGAGCAAATATTTGAAGTGACTTGAAATGAGGTCCTATAGATTCTTACAACATCTTGTTGCTCTGAATCATTGTTAGTATAGAAACATACAATGCTTTCCTCAAAAAAGGTTGAGTAGTTTTCATTATGAAGTGCATGAGATGTGAGGTAACAAATGGGGAGATATTTTGTAAGATCCAATTTGCTTTACAGTGCACATACCTGTATTTTCTTCCAGTGGTTGTAAATGCCGTAAAATATACCAACTCAATAACACAGCAGTTTTCAAATAAGCAGTTCTCATTCCCAGACATTTTCTGTTACTTCTTTAGTGTCTTAGCTTCAGCTTTTTAACTTACATACAAGCTGACCAGACAGCAAGAGAAAATTATTTCTTTAATGATAATGCTTACTTTACCACTTCATGTTTATTTCAAACTTGAGGTGGTTGAAATATTCATGCCTGGTAGTGGATTTCAGGCTTTATTTTAGTGACAAAATGAGTTCATAGTCAAATCCAGCACGCAACTGACCCAAGATGATATCTATAAACATAGGATTAAAGACCTTGCTGAAATGCAGGTAAGTTTCTAAAAGCTGGAGCTGCCTATTTTGGTAGAAAATTGCTTGGATTGATCTTGAAGAAATCATTGCATTTCACATAGAGATGGGAATCTTGTCTTTGTTTTATGTGACTGGCTTTTCTGATGACACATTAAATTCTTAGGGTTCTAAGAGCAAGTACATTGCTTTGTTATCACATTGGAAGATGTCACAGAATGGTTATATGGAGTTTAGGAGTTCTTTTTCCATAAGGAAGAGAATAAACAAGGATAAGGGAAATATAACAAGCTGGTGAAAAATACAGATCCATAAAAATGTAGTGCCTGTTTCATTCTTCAGGAATGCTGCCTTTTAATCTTTGAAAAATGAGCTAAAGGAAATTATCTCTTGATGTATCTGTTTGATTACTCCGTACCTGTGACTATCAGTAACTTTGGCTCGCAAAATTAGGCTTGAAAACAGGAGCTGGGATTTTCCATGGGCTCGTTGATGGGTCAGATGAGACTGAGCTTGAATGGATTATGCACCATTTTTATGGTTATAGACAATGCATGACATCATATTTTTCTTTTATATTTTTGTACATTCATGTGCCCTCTCTCTTTTCCAAATAGGGCTTAGTGTGGAATCTTTTATCACTCAAAGCAAATACTTGATACATTAGTGAGGAGTTGGTACTTTAAAATGAGAACAAACGCTTCCTCCCTCAATACTTCGTTATCTTTTTGCATTTGAGAGCACTGGGGACTCCCAGGCAGAGCCTGATTTTGGGAAGCCTTTCTTAGACTACATAAGTAGGATTTAGTTACATGAATATAGTGTCAATGAAAAAGTCCTATGGTCTTTTAAATGACTCAGAATACCTGAGAGTTCAAGCCTGTGGAATGAGGAGTTGAAAGGATGATTGAATGGGTTGTTTGCCCTTGTCTTTCCATCCAGAATTCTCTGATAATACAATTACAGATCTGAGGCACCTATGTTAATTTTGAATGTTTTCTTTGCAGCCTGTAGGCTTTAGTAGTGTGGGGGATGGTGTTTTGCAGTTTTTCACTTTACTTGAAGCTGAAGCTTCAGGTAATTTTGTAGGGTACACTGGGAGATTTTTTTTTCTTGCAAATTTATAATGAACATAATCGGTTTAAATTTAAAGGTTTACAAATTTCCTGTGTCAGCTGGTACTTTCTGTTCTTCTGGTCATACCTGTTGCATTGCTGCCGGTAAGTCTTTCCCTGCTGCTGTTGCTCCTTTGTAACAAAACAGTTATTTATCTACTGCACATAATGTTTAATACCATTTCTGGTGTAAGACAAAACATTACATTTGAAAGAAAGAAGCTAACTAAATTCTAAGGCTCTTGTCATGCAGGAGTACATCATCAAAGACTTACGTACCTAAGAGTTGTAAAAAATCAGAGCTTGCCAAAAGTTACACAAGCATTCAGGTATTAAACCAGAAGTCATCACAGACACATAGGGAAGACAGGAAGTCCAGTGCTGACTGGCATCATTTCTGAAGATAAAATTTTGGTGAAACTGTGAAGAACTTCATTCATAATGTTCATTTTTCTTTACCTAATAAGAGAGAGTTGGCGGCCAGTTTAACCACACAAACCTCGGTGTTCAAACAATGTATTCAGCTTAGCTAAATCAAAATCGCAGGTATGTGGCAATTGAAAATCACTGGAACTGCAGTTGTTTATCAGAAATTGGACTCTGAGTTCAAAATGTCACACAGCATTGGCAGGGCAACAATAGCAAATCATGATTCGCAGAATTACTCTGAACAGTAACCATAGCTTAAAATGAGGTTAAACCAGCATTTTTTTTGAAGGTTAAAGAGGTGCTCACCTCTAAAAACTCACTTGTTGCTTTTAAGTAAACAGCACTTACAATACCTGTATCTTTAGACTCTATAATGCATAGCATTGCCTTTATGATAGATATCCTATTGACTCTGTGTGACTCATATTTTATGACCTCACCAGTGAGGTAACACCCTCATTTGATAAAAGGCTGTATCAATTAAGAAAAGCCCTGCTGTGTGATAACCTGATTAAGAGCTGAGTACTCAGGGTGGTGTTGTCAGACCTTTCATTTTTAATCACTTCTGGCTTGTTGAGCAGCCTTATGGAATTATCCAGCCTTTGGCAAACTTTTGTGTGATGCTTACTGCACCAGAAGATAAATTATTCTCTATTTGTTCAATTTGCTGCAAGGTGGGGCCCATCTGCTGGTAGGGATCTGTTTTCTAAAGGCTAACTATCAGAAGTTTCATTTTTGCATTTAAGTGTCCTTTTAGGGCTTTTGTAATTTTGCCATCTTTAGAAGTCACAAAAGGAAATGAAAAAAAGAAAAAAGTAATGCAGAAAACTGAGTTTTAAGATCACACACATACATGCTGGCTTATAAATTCTCTAGCCAGAAATGTCAACCATTTATATCAAATCTGAGAAGAAAATCTCAAATCCAGAACTAGAAGCAAGGTTTTCCTTGTTTACGTTATCAGCTATCATTTAATATATTCATTATTCCCACAACATGGCCAAACCCTTCCCTCTGTGAACGTGTTTCATTCGTCACTATCACAAAGTAATGGAAAATTTGATACATATTGTAAGACATACTATTACAGTTTAAGTTCCCTTTTCCAAAGGTGGAAATATCTAGGGGGAAAATACCATGTACTTGGCTTCATAGTTTGGGTCTCCTGTTGTTGCTCTCCTTTGGATGTCTAACCTTAGGATCAGTGTTGAACTTTTATTAAGATGGTCTTTTCTTCTGTTTCAGTTTAAACAAGAAAAACTTCTGATAATGCTGATGTAGATTGCAGTGAGGTTTTGCTCCTTGGTAACCATCACTTAGTAACCAGTGGTGGAATTGGGAGATGCAGGTGGTTCTGGAAGCCACTGGTGGAACACTGGGGCTTGAGGTAACAACATACCTAATAACATGGGAGCAAACAAGAAAGCATTGTGCTCCTTTTTTTGTTGTTGTTGTTGTTATTAGGGTTTTTTTTGTTTGTTTAAGATTCAAGCCCATTTGTTTAAAACCTTTCTGTTACTGAGCTGGCTTTTGCTGTTAGGACAGTTTTGATAGGACTAGTTTTACTTCATGAGCCTAGACCTAGTTCAGAGAGTGTTTTTTCACAACTATTTTAGAAGCTACTAAACATCCACTCTTCTAGGCAAAGACTTTTGGATCAAAATTCAGTGCTCCCAGAATCTCCTTATTTCAATCAGTCCTGTGTACGTTCTCAGATAAAGTATGGATTAGGTCATATCCTGTTTCTAAACCAGAGACACCTTTTTTACCTCTGATCCCTTTCATATTTTCAGGTCTCCTGAAGCATATGTCACACTGCCCAAGCAATGTTTAAGTGGAATAGGTGCCTGCAGACATCTGACACTGGAACCATTATTTCTTGAACAAAACCTCCCTTAGTTGACCCAGCTGATCAGAAAAGCAGTTGCTAGCAGACAAGTACCAGTTACAACAATATATATAATAATATACACAACTATACAATAACCTTTAAATATTCTATGTTTATATATCAGTCATGCCTCAGTGAAGTGTTTGGACAGTAATTTTACATCAGTCTTCAGAATAATTTATGTGAGAGCCTGAAGGTGGAAAAGCCGATAGTGCCAGCAGGCTTTGAAGGAAGAGAACGCCTAGAAAAACTGTTAAAGTGTTGAGAGCGTGATGCCAGATAGAAGCTACAATCTAGGTAGATCAGACAGGGGTGGGATCAAAACAGCTATTTGCCATTGCTGGCTAAAGTGCAGATCAAAGAAACATCTGTGGGGTCTCCAGAAGTAGAACAGAGACCTGCATCAAGAGTGTGGATGCTATGGTCTAACAAATAGTCTACTGAAAAGATAAGAACGTAAAACTTGTGAATAACTGTGTGAGTCACAAAAGATGCTTACAGAATATTGTGAAAACAGGACATGTGTAAGATATATGTGTTCCTCTGAGATATCTTTGCCATACTTTACAATAAGCAGCTTAGAAACTTGCTGGAACATAAAAAACAGCAAGAAAAGAAACCATCAGATATTTCTACACAAGGCTAAGGGGTCTCATGAGCCTTCTTTTCTCCAGGCTAACCAATCCCAGCTGTCTCAGCCTTTCTGCACATGATAGATGCTTCAGTCACTTAATCATGTCTGTGGCTGTTTGGTGGGCTTCCACCAATAACTCTGTAATTCTTTTATAGGGAGCCCAGAATTGCACACAGCACTCTGGATGTGCCTCACCAGTCCTGAGTAGAGGGGAAAGATCCCTCCCCCTCTGGACCAGATGGCAACACTCTGCCCAATGCAGTCCAGGAATTTGGTAAGACATAAATTGTACTGGCAGTATATGGATAGGTGGGGCAATGTAAAGTAAAGCATTCTGGGGCAGTGGGCAAAAGCAGTTGAAAGCTAATGAGGTAGCTCACATTGCCCCTTTGGATGAGAGTACCACCCACTACTAGGCAGCAATACAACAGAAGCTGTATTCAAACTCAGGACATCAATATAAGACCTAAGGCACAAGTACCATAATGATAGTCCCTGCCCAGAATTGTACCAGGATGCAAGGACGTATGGCAAGGAGACAGTCTGTTGAAGTTGGGACCAGGCACCTTTGAGATTATGCTAATCGTGTCACATCATGCCATATCATATCTAATAGATACAAGTAAATATATACACATATATATGCAAGCAAACACATGAAGGAATGTACTGGCAAGTCTGTAAAGAAGAGGAAGACTTCCCCAATTAACATGATCACACTGTTAAATTTATAGTCTGGCAGTGGTGAGAGATCCTTCAGGTATGCCACATGTCTGCAAGGATCCCAAACTGCTTAATAGTGTATTGAAAAGCCATTATTTGCCCTTGTTGGCAGATGTGCTATCTGATTTATCCTGGGCAAAATGTCTAGAGCAGGTGGCGGCACAGTAAGTTAAACGATCCATCCATTGCATACCTTTCACGTGGTACCAGTTATGGGCGATAAACTGATCCCAGAGTTCAGTGTAAGCTGAACCAGGGATATTACAAAGACAGAGAGCTTCTATTTTGCAAGAAGTAAATATTGGGGAAGAGTCAGGATAAGATTTTGTTACCAAGCAAATAAGTGATGACATACATTTATAGTGAAAGCAGCAAATGGAAACAGTAGCAAACTGATATAATAGTTATCGGCTCTGGAATTAAGCAGTAAGGAAATGCTTAATCGAAACTAGATGGTGGGATCCAGAACTTCTAGAGATCTTTATACACTGTACACACCTCATTCTTGTTCTGTAGTTTTTTTCTGCTGAAAATGCTTTTAGTTGTGTTTTTTTGCCCCCTCTGCAGTTATATGTCAATTATGCAAATGTCTGACCCTGTGAGCATCCAAAAATTGATTGTGTTTTCTGGCCTTGCTGAGCACAAGGCAACATCTGACTGCAGAAACAGTATTTTCCAGAAGCAGTAGTGAGTATGCACAGACACGTGATCTGCATTATTAAGGGCACTTGCCAAAGTCAGGAAGAAGAAATATTTCTGGTCAGTCAAATCACTCCAACTTTAACCATGAGGAGATAGTAGAAAAGATCCCATTTTTTAAAATACAAACCTCTTTTGCAATACGTTTTATACAATAATAATGTTTTCCCTGGTGTAAATATCTGTCTATTCTCAAGAACATTTTCTGGACCTTTGGCCAGTTGCAATCACATTTTGGAGATAGCTAGATATCTTGAGTTTCTGTAAAGCTAGAGAAATTAGTTTGCCAAGTAAAAGAAAGAAACTTTGAGACCTTTCGCTGCAGAAGAAGCTTTAGTATTAATTTGCCTCTTATCACACAGGGAATCAACAGGAGAGCTTAAATTCAAAATACTTATATGTTGGAAACAAGGCTTCATTGCCTGACACCTTAAATCTCTGACCTGACAGGTGGATTTTGTGTTGTCTTTTAATGTAAATAGTGACTGAAAGCTGGCACATTCCTAACATCCTTAGCTTGGATGAATATTGTTAGTGTAATTCAATTAAAATTCTACTTAGTGTAACCCAGAGTTTCAGTGGACCAAGAAGACAGAATCCTCTAGGAAACCAGTCTTTATTAGGTCTGATGCTTGTGGAATTCATGAGGTTTTGACCTGGAAATAAATTAACCCACAACGGTTGTCCTTCATTGTGTATTACCGTTCTGAGAAAAATGAATGACCTTTAGCTGTAAAAAAAGATGTCCTTTTCTATGCAATCATGTACTTTCCAGTCATGAGTCATGAAGGCACTTTCAGATCTCCTACCCTTTCTTCCCCACTCTACCTTCTCTCTGAGACTGAGTGTCCTCGTTGTCTGAAGCTCCTGTGCTTTATTGTTCCATCTGTGTGCATCAGGATAACATTCTTACTTGTCTGTGACTCATCTTACTGCTTTCAGGTCTTTGTTCCTGGTATTTTTATTGATCTGCTATTCCTCCTTTATAAATCCAGCCTGAACTTCAGTTTTTTCTTTTGCTTGGTAAACTGTTGTTAATTCTTAACTCTTACTTTCAAAACTCTTTCTGAAGTATTCAGTCAGTTCTTCTGTAGTTTTCTCTTTAGTCACAACATTAAAACCAGTTAGGAGATTATTTCAAGAGCTACAAAACTTGAGGAATCTCCCAAAAAAAACCTTCAAACAACAAAACAAAATAGTTTCAGAACCAGCTTCCTCCACCTGCAGTCATGAGCAGGGTTACATCCCACACAGTGCATTAGAAATTGCCACTATCAGAAATAAGTCTGCTTTCTTATTGTCTTGTTTTCCACTGTCACTCATAACTATAGCTATAGAAAGAAATGCTCCTGAAATCTTTTCTTTCATCCTTATATAGCGTCTTATCACTCCATTTCCCCAGTGGGGTCATTTGTTTTGTTTCTATTTGGTTTTCATTATGTACCTTATTCAGAAAACAGTTTGCACCCAAGTACAGTCAAATTCAGAGTGTTCTTGAGAGCTGAATAGTGGCATCCGTTCTACTCATTCTCAGCTTTCTTGTTTCTTAAGCCACGTATTGAAAGGTGAATCTCTCAGAAATGCCATAGCAGATTCTCTGTGCAGCAAGTAAGCAGTCATTTTCACAAAATTACAAGCATGGCCTTCAAAGTGAAAAAGTGAGGAGCCAAAACCAGTTCACTACCATGAGGTTGCAAACCGCAGTAAGGAGACCAATATAGACCTAATTCAGATGCGAGTATGCTCCCTCAGGCCTGTCTGTGGGACAGTGTGCACCACTTCCTCCTACAGATGTGTGTTGAGACAGGGAACTCTCCACAGCTGCTCTTCCTCCCAGGTAAGTGCATTGAAAACCTGGTCTGAAGTGTCTTCTCATGAACTTGGAGCCTTTGGAGGTAAGCTTGGTCTTGGACAAGTTTTGATACTTCTGGTAAAAGTGGAAGTGTGGGAACAGCATACAGGTTCTGCAGCCTCTTCTGATCTCCCAGGCAGCTTTTCCCAGGTGAAATCATTAACATATCTGTGATGGCATTCATGCAGACCAAAACCTGAACACCACAGTGCTGTACACAAACGTTCTTGTCTCCTGCAAAATGAGGTCTCCCTTCACTGCTGATGTTAGCCATAGACATCTTCTGGACAGTATTTTGACTTTGTCACGTGCTCAAAGCCCAGTCCCATAGGTGACTTTCTGCTAGTCTCTAGCCTTGTACAAAAAATATCCCCCTTTCCACGTTCTGCTGCCTGAAAGTTAAGTCATATTGAACAACATTTCAAGAAACAGGGACTGCTCTGTCACCCACTTAGTGGACAGGAAATAACCTGACACCCTGGAAATTATGTTTGGATGCCTGTAGTTAAAGTGGTACTATTTCTTCAGACAAATGTTTAATGCAGAGTGGGCAGGCATTTCTCTGTCAGTGTATCAGGTAGAAAAACAGACACACCTTCTCAAATGCACGTATATCTCCTGAGAAAGCAGGCTGGGGAAATTTTAGGTATCCATGCAACAGTATTTTTATTTGTGTTGTTCCTGGTATGACATCCACATTTTTTCCTTTCCTCTTCTTAATGCACATGCAAAGGTGAAAGAAAATCTGTTCATAAATGATTTATCAAAGTGCTACGTGAGCTTCAGTCCTTCCAGTGGATTTATCAAGTAATGTGACATACTGTATTACACCACAAGAGTTACTGGTCTTTGTCATGCTCCTGGGCGCAGGCAGGGGAGCTGGTGGTTGTGTTACCAGCAGTGTAGATTTTACTGAAATCTTTGTGTGACATGGGCATTCAGATTCATTTCCTGGTGCATGCATTTGTAAGGGCCACCTCAGTAAGTCCTTCAGCTGCTGAGAAGGAAGTCTCTAGTTGTGTTTCAGTTACACCAACAAAGTGTTTTGAAAAATACAACACAGGAAATAATACAACTTATTTGTTTTCACTTGCCTGGGGAGGGATATTTTAAAATTTTTTTTTGTAAACTATGGCCTTTGTAAGAAAGATTTTTTTCTAGAAAAGGGGATTGAGAAGGGTGAGTTAGAGGTCTGATCTTGCAAAAAAAGGACCTTCTGCTTATAAAAAAATAAGAAACTGCAATAGTGAAATGGGTTTCATTTTTGTATAAAATAATGTCTGTCTGTTGCTGACAGAGGAGAGGTGATTAATATACTCTTTTTCTTCTTCATGTAATGAAGCCTGAGATTGTATTTTCCTTACTGACTTAAACATAGATGATGCTTCCATGCCCCTGTATTTCATGCAATTCTGATTCACTTACTAAATAATAATAACCATACTTATATTATTCCTCTCAAGTTTTTATCTATGTATAGCTAAGGAGGCAATACATCTTACAAGTTACCAAACAGAAAACAAGTTCAAAGGACAAAGACTACAAAAATTACAGGAGAGAAATAAATGCAAGAAACATAAAGATATGCAAAACAGGAGTCAATCTCCAACATGCGTAGGTGGATGCAACTCTACAACTCTTACCCAGTTTGTCCTTTGACCATTTTTTCTGATGCAATGAAATAAAACTATTCGGTGCATGGGAATCCTGGAGATCCTTCCTGGCTTATATGTCTTCTCTACCTCATTTCTATCAAAAAAGTAGAAAAATATGGGCACACGCTGAACAAGGCACCTAAACAGGCCCTATCTGCAATTGTCAGCAATCCCAGCTGCAGTTTCCCCTAGGCTTACCTTGAGCTTATCTAGTGAAGGATCTGGTCTATTAAGTCTCTAAATTTTAATGTTTCATGGTGATATGGTTCATGTCAAAGTTTATCTCTCCGCTAAGAGATTTTGTGAGGGTTTACTGCTGATGGAGAAACTATGTAACAGGGAAGTTCAGCTTCTTTCCTGGTTCTAGTTTTGTTTGTGTGATTGATAAGGTAAGTTCCTGCCATGGCTGCAAGATGAAAATATGCATAGTCTCTATTGCATATTATATGCATCTTAGAAATTGTATTGACTAAAGAGAAGGTATGCTATCTACCTCTGTGATCAGATGGCAGTGCTGACAGAATTAAAAGCGTGTTAAAATTCTGCTTTACCATGTCTAGATGGGCAGAAAAAGCATTCGCCAAGAAACAGTAGGGAGGTGGGGCTGAAGATAAATGTAGGGCAAAAAGGAGAAATATAAATTAGGTTTTCTACTGAAAAAAAAGCCTTACAACCCAAAAACAACAACAAAAAAAATCAAGCAAAAAACATAAAGATTTGAAGAGTGGGCTTTCTTGTTAGATTAGATTTTTCAAGCTGGGTTCTCATTTTTTTATTAATATTTTTAAAATCTCGGTATCTTGATAGATTTGTATATGTGTAATACAGTGTGCACATAGGCAAAACTTCCAGGAGATATCAGTTTCCATACTACTTTAATTTCAGTCTATGCGCTTTGATCTGCATATTTTTCAGGCAATAAATTATGGAAGGGAATATTTTTAACCTTTAGCTCTCTAAATTAGACATTGCTCAGATTTAAGGAGAACTGCTAGTGTTTCAAGGAGAAAGGAACTCTAATCTGAATCCAAAGTAATTTTCAGTGCTCACAGAAGGTGATGTCCTCCTTCACAAGCATTCTGTCTTCCACAGGCTGGAAACTCCTCTCTCCCAGCCTACATCCTGGCCTCTCAGGACTTTCTTCCCTCCCTGCACTGTTCATTTCCTCAGGGTATAAAATGGTCCTTCCATTTTGAATGAGAGGAATTGGTCATGACAGACAACATGTACAGTGTTCTCAAGTGCTGGTAGTCCAAGAAGCCCTTCTGTGATTTCTTCGGAATTGTTTCAAAGCAGTTAAAATAGGAAGACACCGAGCACACTTTTACAGAGTTGCATCAGAATAATTCCAGCAGCCAAGATTTCAGGTCCTGTAAGTTGCCTTTGGAAATGATTGACTAAGTAGCGCCTTTCAAGGAAAGTGCAAGAAACCTCACAACAGGCAGTGAAAAGGAATAGCTCACTAGTATATAGTAAGAAGAATTTACTCCTACTTCTTGGGCAACGGAGCCTGAAGGTTTGTGTAGCAGTATCTGCATTACCTGTCTGCCAGCCAAAGAGACCTGGTCACCTCATTCATGGGGTTAGGGGCTGTGGGGTGAACTAGCAGCTTTGTTTACTGCCATTGATGTGAACGTAGCTGTCACGTAGCTGAACTATGAAAAAAATCCTCAGTAATATTGCAAAGAGAGGAGAATACATCAATTTGGAGGATATCCAAATGGGCACTAGAGATACAGAGGGTGATGAGCTTGCAGCAAGGGTTGGTAATTCTGGTGAAGTTTAGGGTGACAGGTGAGGAAGAACAGAGACACATCATTCTATATATGAATCTCTGTATGTACTTCTCATGAACCTAATATTTTACCCTGTGACTTGACTAAGCTAGCTTTTTCTATCTCAGAAATAATTCTGCTATTGTAGTGCAACAAAATCTGGATTGAGACTAATACTCCAGCTGTAAGTAAACATGTTGGGTCAAAAGCATAGTTGTGCCACTGTTCACGTAAATGGTGTTTTATCAGATTGCTTAAGTGCTGACTCTTAGCTTATAAAACACTTGAATTCACCATATAGCTTCAAGAAACTGCTTGTAAATAAATGTTTCTGATGAAGACTGATAAGCCACAAGCCACAAAACCATTTTTGTTTACCAGTTAAGATTCAGTGGCCCGAAGAAAAAGTAGATAAGGAAACAGATATTTGTTCTCTACAATAGCTTCTTTTTATTTTTGGTAGCTCACCCATGTTTGAGATAAATGCCAGATAAACATGGATAGTTTCTAATTCTTTCTACATAGTGCCTGAAGAAGGGAAACTGTGCCTTCAAGTTTTTGTGCTGCCTTTTTAACTGTACCACTTAAGAAAATCTTGCTGATGTGTAGAAACCAGATGCTTTTTTTTTTTTTTTAATGAGACATCTGAGAATTTCAGATATAACCTAGAATGTGATAATTGTAATTACACAGTGTCTAGTTTGTTTCATGGCTTTATTTTCACTTGTTCAGATTACTTCAAAAGGGCGTTATACATTACTAAACAAGTAGTGCATTCAGGTAATACTAGACAGTGTGCACCCAATTGTACCCAGCCTACACTCAGCACATTCACTGTCAAGGCTTCAGGGCTCTCGGTGACTTGCATCAACCACCGAACTGACATCAGGTTTCCTAAAAGCATGTCTACTCTGCTGTCACTCCAAGAGCAGCAAAGTGCAAACATACCACGAAACCTAAGTAAAATGACTCTAAATTAACCTGTACTGTTGCAGCTGATTTATAAAATTATCTCTATTTTTTATGTAAGCTAAAACCTCTAAGGATATATGCTGTCATATTAAGCGGGACTACTTTCACTTAACCTGAGACATCTGAAGAGATGGGTACCTCTAGAAGATGATTCCTCTCTTTTGGGGTGACTAGGATAGGGGAAATAAGGTGTTTATGTGGTCTTACGTGCCAAACTTAAAATACTCAAAGTTAAGTGAAAAGGGCCTTCTGCAATGTGGTCACACTGTGTTTCTATGCAGTTACTGCGCACTCACACATCCCTCCAAATCAGAACAAAACCAGGTTTTCATGTGATAGAAGAGCCCAGTAAGGCAGCTTTTGGTTCCCATTGACAATTCTAACATAGTGAACAACAAAGTCTGATGTGATGTTGAAGACTTGCACAAACAAAATGAGAGCTGAAATTAATGGCATGTCTCAGGCTTTTTAATACATCAGTATGTAAATGTAGAAGGAAGTCAGCTGGCCATTTAGAGGTATTTATTCACTACATTAAAACTTCTAAATCTAATGGCCAGAGAGCGTGCAAACAGAAACCAGTGAGAGGCCTTGTTAAAAGCTGCACAATTGCTCAGACAGACAAAAGAAGGTATAAGCATTGAATATGAGAGTACAATAAGAATATTATGGTTTACCTTAGTACAAGAACAGTCAGATGGCTCCCTTTCAAGGAATAATAGAAGCAATTAATCTTGCAGTGCATTCATGTGGTAAGATTGAAATCTTTATGAATTACATACTAAAGATATTTTAGTATCTAATATCCTTTTAAGTCCAGAAGTATTTTTCAAGAGATTTGCAAAGTTAATATTTGATGTTGTGTTTCTAATTATATTAATAAAATAAAAGTAATGTAATTTGAATGTTAACCACTAAAATTAGGGGTATGAAATACAAAACAAATGCAAGCTCCATGAAAGAAGCCAATCAAATAACACTTCCTTTCCAAAATCTGCTATTCTTGCTTCTCTTAAGCAAAAAAATTTGTATTAAAATAAACCCAGTTGTGATAAGAAGTTATTACTGAAAGCTTCTAGGATATTAGTACTGCTTAAAATAGTTCATATTATACTGTAATAATTATTATGATTGTACTGAAACATGATACTGTTTTTAAAATACCTTAACCTGTCATTATTTAACAATGTATACATGTATTTCTATATTACTGACTTTAAATAGTTTGATTATTTTGAAAGTCTTCTTTCAATGTGTAGCTTTTACTCTATGTTTTCATATTGGTAACCACTGATTTTTTTAAAGATAAGTATTCCTGATACTCCCAATATTCACTATGTATTGACACTGAGACCTCTAATATGCGTCTTAAGAGATATTTTTGTGGGCTTTCATGACCACCGTTATTGTGTATGTGTGTGCAGGTAAAATGTTTAACTTGTGAAGTTTAATAAGTACCTCTTAAGTCTGTTTTTTTTATATGCTCATGATCAAGAATTCCAATCCAAAAATAAACTCTGGACCATTTTAGGGTTAGTGGTATAGTGTATTGTTTTCATGTAAACCTGAAACCCTTTGCAAAGATCCATCAGTGCCAGAGAACTGGTTTGGGAAGCCCTGCTTCTAACAGCCTCACATTTAGAAGCCTGTAAGTTGCTCAGTGAAAATGGTATTCCTGAGTAACTGTGGCATTCTGGGAACAGACTAGTATTTTTAAAACACTGTGTGACAGCTTAAAAGCTAATGCTTCCATTGCATTTCTTTTGTGTTTGTTCTTTTTTGTTTGGTTGGTTTGCTGGTTGTTTTTTTTTGTGTTTGTTTTTTGTTTGTTTGTTTGTTTTTGGTTTTGT
Organism: Forpus xanthops; assembly: GCA_032466535.1. Taxonomy (NCBI): domain Eukaryota; kingdom Metazoa; phylum Chordata; class Aves; order Psittaciformes; family Psittacidae; genus Forpus; species Forpus xanthops. Next base: position 59,580 of record JASSUY010043322.1, on the reverse strand, counting down.
TTTGTTTTGTTTTTCATTTGATCAGTCTAGTAAAACATTTTCCCTTCTTCTTTATCAGCATTAATAGTTATGTTGCAGTCACCAGACTGATGATGACTTGGAGTTTTTTGCAGTATTTGGAGGTATTAAATCCGTAACTAGATACATATAGTGGATAGATACTAGCAAAGTATTTGTGTTCTGGTGATGGCTGAAGGCAAATACTCAGAGTTAAATTATATTTTCTGAAAAGTAGACACAGTGAAGTAGTAAAGCTGTGAGCATTATTGAAAGTTATTGTATAGAGTACATGGTAAATTCATGTTCAATTAGTCTATATTCTGATCCTTTCCTTGCAGGCCTCCTTTTTTGTTGTCATTTTTAGACTTGGATCATCAAGATTTAGACCCATGCTCTCCATGTGATCACTTTTTGCTTTATTTATTGCTGGATAGAAGTCTAAGTAAAACTTAGTTCTTTCAGCAGTGATCACCAGTTTTCAGAGGGATACATTCTTAACATCAGCCAAGTGGCCGCTTGTAAGGTTCAAAATGTTCTCACAGATACAGGAAAAACAACAAAAGTCACTCTACAATTACACAAAGATTTGTTTATGTCTTAGCAGAAAGGTTGTTCTGCATAGAGTAGAAAAGTTCCTTCCTTTCTTTCTATTCACTGTAATCTAACACCCCAACAATAAATATGACCTTAGTCAATAGGTGCAGTGTCTGTGCAGAGCTTCATCCTTGTGAACTGCTAAAATTCTTCTAAGTCAAAATTCCAAATCAAGGTAATGATAATAGACTTTAAAAATAATTTTCCCACCCCTTCTGTCCTAAAGCTGACCATTAGTAGTTCTTAACTCAAAACAACAACTGCAGCCCATTCCTCAGGAAGTTCTAATATAACAAGGCAACTGCTCATGGAAAGAATGTAAGACCTACTCAAGGTCTTATGGGTTTATATCCCGTTTGGATTTAAAAGGGCTCATTCAGCAACAGCAACTTTAGCATCTGGAAAGTGGCTGCCAAGTTTTTGCTGTAAAACTCGTATGGGATACATAGGGATACTTTCTACTACTGTATTTTAAAGAAATATGAAGCATTGTCAGGATATGCTTGTAACACTGTGGGGGTTAAACAACCTAAATACTTCTAATTTATTTGCTATTGAAACACTCCCAGATGGCAGAACACGAAGTGATACCATCTTGTGGCTCCAAGTAGAAGGTGCTGTCCCTTCTACATCTTGGAAGAGAATGAGGAACTGAAGATGTTGAGAATGGGCTGAAGGAAATGGTAAGCCTGTTTTGTTTCTGTGTCACACAAGACTGAAGGCGTTTCTGGAAGGGAAATGCTGCATTGCAGGAGATGTATTTTGCTCCAGCATATACCACTTGATCATTGTCACTATGAGTCAAGATACTGTCTGGAAACAAGGAGAATTTGGAAGAAAGACACCCACGTAGTGTGCAAAGCATGTGGAACAGAGCTGACTCTGGTTGTCCCTTGTTGGGGCATCTCACTCGAAGGTTTCCTTCTCTCTCCAGCAGTGCTTTTTTAACCATTCCTTTGTACTACAAGGAAATTGATCCTGGGGAGAAGCTTGCTGTGTGATTTTCAGGTGAAGCAACTCATTGCATAGGTGAGTGAAGTTCATTGCCCAGGGATGTATGAAGAGCTGGTGAGGGAGGAAAGCTTGGGCTCCCTTCTTTCATAGGCAAAGCAACAAAACTTTCATTGCTTTCTTGCTTTGCTGCTCCTCAGCCACCTCTAGGCTCCTCTCCCCTGCTGCTCTACATGATGGTCTTAGGGTTGCTGAGAAAGCTGTGCATCCATGCTACCCCTCACTGTTCAGCAATGGTTACCCCTTTCTTGGCTCTGCTGTAGGACCTGTCAGAAAACAGCAATTGCTGAAAGCCACAGAGCCTTTCTGGAGACTGTGCTAAGGACATTTGTGCATCTTTAAGGTCTTTTTCTACCCCAGGTTGTGATGCACCATTTCTCTGATGTACTCGACTTGGGAACAGAAGAAAAAAAACAGAAAAGCAGAATATTGAACAAATGTATATTTAAGTGAGTATAAAATCCTGCTGCTTTCATCTGTCTACTGTATTGAATAAGAACTTTCTTTTTTCTTCTTGCTTCAGGTTTTTATGTGGGAGTTAAGGTCATTCAGTGGTGCAGCATGGGTTTGTCTGTCTATTTGTCTGCTGTTCCCCATCAACACCTCAAGTCAGTGGCTGATTTCAGTGAAATCTGACAGAGGTATGTGATCCAAGAAGCCCTAGAGTCTTGCAGGCACCATGAATATAAGGGATCAAGAGAAAGAAAAAATATCCTTATTAGAAGAAAGGCCGTGGCTATCTATCAGGGAAGCCATGAATTAATTATCAGGAGTGCAGATCTGCATGAAACAAGACCTTTTTGTTCCAAGTTGAGTGCAGCATTTTGGCTTTTTCCTCATAATGTTGCTTATTTTGCTAAATTTTACACATATCTCTTCAAGCTGACGGTGGTTTTTGATTGGTTGCTTTTGCCTCAGATTTTCTTTGTCTATACACAGAAGTTATACATCTGTACCAGGATAGAAAATGCAGCATGGCTGTAATTTTGGTGGTATATATGTAGTGTGTTCATAGTGTCAATTTCTGCATTAATCACTTGCAATCGAGTGTAATACCACTGTAGTGTTGTAATCATGGTTGCACTATAGGCTGTACTGGTGCAGGAATGACAAATCATACCACAGGAGAATATGGCCCATTAGTTTTCTTAATTGAAGTATTGGGTATTTCTTTAAATGAACTTGCTTATCAGTCAGATGAACGGTTGTTTTATAAAAAAAGTATATGTTTTATGAATAATGAATTTTGCAGAGATTGTAGTGCAGTTCACTCGGACAGTCACTCCTCACTGTCTAACCCTTTAGCCGATATTGGATTTTTATCTTTATTGTGTCTATAATATTTCCATTTTACTGGGGCAACATATTTCATATTTTCCAAGAAGATTCTGAACATTTATTCTGCATCTCATCATCAATGTAATCCATGTTTCAGCTTCTATGTGATGAAGTCATATGTGCATTACAGCCTTCGGATGTTTGTCAAGAATTCATCCTGAGTGATTTAATTCTGGGGCTTTACAAATTACTGTGTGCTGTTGCAAATCAGATCAGACAGATTCAGACTTGATGATCCATTGAACTAGGAGTGTAGATGGAAAATAAAGCTTTTCCCTTCCTTCTCTGACTGTGCATGATACTTAAAGATAGTCACATATAGTAATTTTCCCTTTGGTGTAGTATTTACCCCATTGACTCACTAGTACCAACAAATACTGTACCCATGTATGGAGAAACAAAACCACCAGACTAAAGTTGCCTCAAAAAAAGGCGAGTGAATGTGTAGATCTTTATCTTTCATAACCATAACAAGCCTCACTACATCATATTGCATGTTTTTTACTTTAGCAATATTGAATACAAGTTAATGATGTAAAGGAGGACCTCCCAGTAGGTCTGTAACAACATATCAGTAAACTACTATTTCTAGAATAAAATTAATTAGACAAAAAGAAAAAGGTATACTTCATCTTATACCCTGTTGGATATCTGCAGTGTTTGTATCGGATGCCTATGCCTCCCTTTGCAATGTCTGGGCAAAACCAGACTCTGTTATAGTACTATTCACACAATATGGTTCATAACATATACTGATGAAAGCTGGATGAACTTTATCGTAAAAGCTGTGGTCTCAGGGCTCCTGGAAGAGGTTGTGTAAGGACTGCAGTACTAGTAGATCTTATCAAAGACTGTACAGTCTCATTACATTTTTGTCCTCTTTCTATATAATACATGAAACTGGAATTAGCTGACAGAGCAGTTAAAGAAACAAATTGAAGATAATTTGTATGCAATTATGTAGATTGTTCTGATGATAATTTATTTCTCTTTTTTTGATGATTAACAGTCTACAATAAACACATTTTCCCAAGAGGTAGACTCAAGCTTCCTCAGTGTTTGTGAACATACTTATATCTGCTTATATCTTTGGCTAGTTGCATTAAATCTTTATCATACTTTTGAGATTATCTCCAAAGGAACTTAAACTTTCATTTCCTCAAACAAACCTGTCGGTAATTTCTCTGGGCATCAGCCTTCCCTAAACTTGCTTCAGTCTCCTGAATTTCACTTAGGTCTTGAGAAACATTCATTGAAATTGGCTAACATAACTGATACTGCAGCGTTCGTTAAATTCAACAAAAAATTGGCTGCTTGAATCCCTTTTCATCTTTCTGATGCACAGCTAGCAGGTCAATTTGTGTACAGATGTAGACAAAGCACTTGTTAATTCCTTTTGGTTCAGTAACATATTAAAGATATTAATAAGTAGATGAATGACCAACAAATGAGCAATGTTCAATAGGTTCACTGAAATCAGATGTAACTGGTTTTGTAGCATGTCCCACATGAGAAAGCAAAGCTGTTTCTTACCCTTGGGCCAACAACAGGCAGGCACCTGAAAGTTTATAGAGAATACAGTTCAATACAGTTGAAAAGGCAGTTTTATCCAGTTAATGTACTGACAGTTTAGTTTGATTTGAGAAAAAACAAAAGTCACACAAAAAAAAAAAAAAAAAAAAACAGCAAAATTAAAAAAAAAATAAAAAAAATAAACAATAGAGGACCTTCCAAATTGTTCAAAACACTATTATTAGATTGCCCTTCTAGATGGAAATCTGATGGGTTGTCACTGTAAATCAGAAGCATTCAGAAGTGTACCAAAACCATGGACCAGAACCTGTTAAACCACTCTTGTACAGTCACGTAAAGCTTGTTTGCAGTATCTCATCTGTGATTAGATTATGATACGTGAATGTTTCCGTGAATCTTGCTGTCTAGGTAAAAGCAATGAACCGACAGCAAGGTCTAAGTAAATACCCATAGAGATTATATGTGACTGTGTTGATCAAAATGAATGCCAGTAGTAGACATTAGGGAAAGGTCATTAGAAGTTGTGATCACATTGCTCTTTTTTTCTTCAGGAGGTCTTAGAGGTCTAATAACTAAAGATAGTATAGTAATACCTGATATCTTGAAGATGATCTCTGCATTCCTATGTATACTTTACCAGTAATACTTAAACAATTTGGAAAAGTAATCCAAACTTTAGAGTAAGTTGCTATATAGCTGTTTGTGGGTGTTTTTTTGTGTGTCTGTTTGTTTGGGTTTTGTTTCTTTTTTCTACTAAAGGAATAATTAAAAATACCAGGAGTCCTGACTTTCAAACTATCCAAAATTGGCCAAGGAAGGCAGAAGTGGCCGTTGGCTCATATCCCTTGAAAAGCCAGTAATGTACACACAAAATCACATACTTTCTGATTTGTTTCAATGGAAAACACAGCAAAATCTTAGAAGTGGTGATCTTGATAAAAATGCCAATAAAATAAATGGAAAGGCTCCAATCGACCTGGCTGTGTTTTAGAGCAGAACCACTATGATAATAACTGTTAAAAACACAAGGCTTTTAAAGAAACTACAAGAACAAACACCTAAGAGATGTTCAGACATTGATTACTATGATCAGACCATAAAAGCTTTGTTTTGGGTATCTTTTTGTTTATTAATGTATTTATGAGTTTCCCAGTGTCATGAAGAACATGTTTTTAATAAAAATATTACTAAAGGAGAAGTAATTACACTTTCAAAAAATTAACCTCAGAGATTAATTGCATATCTGAATTTAGCAAAGTTTTCAGTGCCAGTAAGTATGCATGATATCATAGAATCATAAAATAGTTAGGGTTGGAAAGGACCTTAAGATCATCTAGTTCCAATCCCCCTGCTATGGGCAGGGACACCTTCCACTAAACCATGCCACCCAAGGCTATGTCCAACCCGGCCTTGAACACTGCCAGGGATGGAGCATTCACAGCTTCCCTGGGCAACACATTCCTCTGATCCCTTTTTTTTTCTGTACTTACTTTTGCTGGATACAGTCTGATAGTAAAACCTCAGCCATTTTGTAGTTGAATAGCACCTCTCAGAGACCCTTAATAGGTGGCATAAACAATTCAGTAGGTAACCCATTCACCTTTTATCCCAGCATTAGACTATAGTTTCCCATCCATCGTGCATATAAATATAGGATGATATTTTTCTGAAAGAACAATTATACAGATAAAAATTGATGATCAAAGGCAAATTCAGGAAAAAAGAAGATACTAATCCCATGGTAGCTTGATTCCACTTTGGAGGAATTTTTTGGATAGAAAACTTGCCTTATATTTTCAACCAAATATAGTACTACTATCCTCTATTCTGCAGTATTTCTCTGTGCTCTGCATAGCCTATCAATGGAAATCACCTATCCATACAATACTGTTAAAACAGCTTGTGAAGCCATAGAGGATGAAAGGCCTTGAATTAATATAAGATAGTGTTATTACTGGGAGTGTGTACATGTATATTTACTCCAGTGCTTTTCATTTTCATTCTAGCTCACTTTTGTCCTGTCTAGCATTACAAACTATCAGGGTTAAGGGAAGTGAAAGACCAGTAATTTTTTTTGCCAGCTATGTCAACAAGTAGAGATTACCACTTGGGAAAATGTTCCTGGAGGAAGACAACAGCTTGCTGCTTTACCTAAAGCTTATCCACTGCAAATAGTAGGGTAACCTAATGAATGCATTCAGTGAAGAATCTGTGTACATGTGTTCCTGCACAGTTTTGCATAAGTCTTCTATGTCTGTAAAGCTGTAGCTGTGAGCAAAATTACATTGTCCTTAATGTTGGCCTTGGGCCTATCTGCCTTTCATCTCAACCCTATGTTTTTTCCTTGACCCCAAACAGCAGTGCAGACTGACTGTGGTGGAAGATCTGGCCACCTCCACGTAGCAGACTGACACAGCTGCTGTTGGCTTTCCGGTCAGTATCTGCAGGGTTGGAGTGTACCCATGTGCAGATCTTAATACAGAAAGCCGACGGACAGGAATTGCACAATTCCTTGACCCCGGCTTCTGACTTGTCAGAATACCATCTCTCACGTTCTGCATGTGTTAGAGAGATACATGGAGAAGAAGCAAGTGCCTGCAGAGCTGTACCTCACAAAAATGGAGAGGTCATGGTAAGGTGATGCCCCTTTGGCATCATCTGGCCTTCAGCAGGAATCTTGATGATGACTTAAGAAATATACATAGCTTGTATGGGTTAAGTACAGGATACAGGACCTGATGTAAATGGGGGAGGGTGGATGGTAGTTGGTAAAAGGCAAAACAAGCAACTATGAACATCAACACAGACAGCTTGTTTGGCAGCTGCAATAGGGTGTGCTTTGAAGCCAGGTTCTCATCTACTTCTGAAATAAGACTGGCCAGTTCTGACACACAGATTATTTCAAGTCCTATGTTTAGAAATCAGTGTATACATCCTTAACACAGTAAAAGTTACTCAACTGTTTGGGACAAGTCAGGTCTTTTCAAACATGTAGTAGATGCAGCAGCATCCTGTTCTCAGTAGTGCAAAAATGAGCAGCAGCTACTAGGGTTGATGGAGATGGGCACTGATGCAAAATTTGTTTTATTGAGAAAGCAGTGGAGGTATATGGGAAATTTAAGTTGCAAAAGAAGCTGATGAAGGTAGTGGCGACTCCCTGGTAATGTTATAGGCTTTGAATGAAGATAAGCACCAGTTTCTTTCATGATGCTTCTCTTTTCTTGGAAAGTTAAAGTAGAGTGTGAGGAACCTTAGAGCTCTGGCCTGTCTTTTCCAGTATTCCCTGTTTTTAACTCTGGGCTCCCTTAATTCCTATTGTTTTAAACTTAAACCCTGCAAGTGACAGCACTAGCTTATGCCCTGCATTTCAAATGAAATTAGCCTGGCTTTTCAAACACCTATTCATATAATTCCTAATACAAAATTAGAAGTGGTATTTCTAACAAGTAAAAATTTACATCGAGATAATACCTTTCATCCAAAATGATTCCCAAGATTTAGAAATGCAGAGATTTAAACTGCACGCCACAGACCTCCCAGGAATTTGTGTTTCTCTAGAATCTCATATCAGGGAAGATATCGCAAAAGAAAATTGCCAAAAGCATACGTACAGGGAAGTAAAAGCGTAAAGGACATATTGACAGCTCATATCCTCATCAAGCTTAACCATCTGTATTTAACCTGTGTTACTGCTGCAAATTAGTTTGTGCCTTATCAGCTTGACTGCAAAGGTTAATTAAACTTTTTCTGGATTTGATATCTTCCCAAGAACATGTAGCAAATAATTTATGGAGACTGCAAGTTTGCTACAGGTAATGCTGTTATACACAAAATAAAAAACAAACAAATAAGTCAGAGCACAGTGAACCTATTAGAAGTCTGCTGAGAAAACTGGGAGTAGGTTCCACTTGCAAAAAATTTCCCCATGTCAGAGAGACTGCATGTTTAAAGTCAGGCTTGGCAACACTCACTATTTTATGACATGCCCCAGGGTCCTCTTGTACCTTTCTTGAAAGAAACATATCTGATGTTGAGAGGCTGCCTGAAAATCTCATCTTTCCTTTCAATGCAGTGATAGCTGGATAAAGCTCTGAAGAGCATGGAGCTGCCACTAAAACAAACAGTGCTGTGTAGGCAGAAGACCTCTGGTGTCTACTTGCCACTATCGCTGCATAAGGGAAATAGCATAAATTTCAAATGTGCCTTGCTGTATTTTATTTCCTAAAAATATTTGCCTTTCCTCCTGAATGGATCACATCAAGGCACAATTCTGAAAAACTGCTTCCCTAGAGAAAACTCACCTGGAGGTCATAAATCAGAAAAGCGTATATGAAACAGACTAGCCAGAGCTTATAGGTTTAAAGATATCCTATAATGAGGAACAGAGCAAAGGATACAGAAGAAAATGAGGTGATTAGCTGTGTGCATCAACTCTGAAAGAGAAAAAGAGAAGAAACCCTCCAAACCCAATGACCTCTTCCAATATACATTGGTGAGAAAAGAATTCATCTCTGCTCAAGATCTGGTTTAACTCTCTGTGTGCAAATATGTTACGGAAGATGAGTGCCAATGGGAGGGGAATGTCACATGAGCACTGCTGTGCCCTCTTAGCTCTACACAATCATCAGAATCTGAAACACACCAGGAAGCCAAATCATGCATGAAAGGACATAGGGGAAATTATTGCTTCCTCCTCTGTCCTTCAACACTCTCTTTGTCCCTGGAGCTATTGGGGAGGAGGAGGGGGGCAGATAATTACAACTGTGAAGTCTGTTTCCAGGATTTCTCCTCCAAACTTATCTCGACCCTTCTGTTGCAAGAGTAAAGAGTTCCATCTTCATCATTTGGTTTTTTTTAATCGTCATTTGGAAGACCAAATTTGCTACTTTCAATGGCATTACCAATTTAATCACTGTCTACTATTTTGCCTACTTTAGTTTCCAGTTTGCATCATCCTCTTTACATTGTTTACCCACTTCAGATTCAAACCTTTTATGTGTATAGAAAGAAATGTCTTAAAAACACCTTTAAATCTTTGGTTAAATACTCTAAGCCCTTTTAACTTATTTTAATAATCTACTTCATAGTCCTTACTCCTTTTGAGCAGCAGAGACTCAAGAAAAAAGAGATCACTTGGTATAATACATGTGTTCTATAGAAAAAGAGAAAGATTGAGCAGGTTAGAGAAGTGAAGGTTTGAGTGAAAGACATGGGAAAAGAAATTAAGCTATCCATGTTTATATTCACATATGTATATGTGTGAGTGCATTCATGCACAAATTTGGTTTTTTCTCCATATAAACAGAGAATTTACACAATGAACTATCTCAATCTCTTCTTATATAGTAAAGCTATGAACATGATATTTTAGTGTGACAAGGAATGATCTACATTCATAATATTAGAAGCTGCTCAAAAATAACTGCCTTAGACTTTATTATGCTTCAGTAGTTTCTGTTCATTCAGGATCAGCTGATCAAGTAATTTCTCATTTCATGTGTCGTGAGAAAATACCTACATGCGGTAAAACATTTCTTTTTCTTTCTGTACAATGACTGAAAACCAGAAATTTCACTCGTCTTCACAGGAATGACATCTGCATCAGTTGACAGCAGTTGGGGATTTGGCTTTGTTTTTCCTTTTTTTTTTTTATTCTGTCTTAACCCACATTGTAACCAGGAGTGTTTGAATCCAGCTTTTGGCTCTGCACAGGTTTTGTCTGTACAAGTGTTTTTGTTCATGGATCCCGTCAGTGAAATAAGCTAAATGAAACTAAACTCTTTCATTTCCAAATTATTTGAAATCCAGATCTGCCCTATTTTATGGCTTGAGCCCTTTCTTGTCTTCTTGCAGTCAGTGCCTGAAGAGTTAACTGTCTGAGGAGATGCTGCAGCAGACATTCATGGTGCTTGATATAGATTTTCTGATTTGTCCTCTGGTTTCCATATAATCTGTATAATCCCTGTAGTGCTTGTTTAGTGATTTTACAGTGATCTACATAAACTCCTCATTCTAATTCTCTTCATTGTGTATAGAATAAATGTAAACCAAGTTGCCTATTCAACTGTATGCATATAAGAGGATTTAAACAAATTAACACACAATACCAATATTAACTTTAAAGGTTTGTACTTTCTGGAAAATACATTCAAAGATGATGTCCACACATCAGGCAGCTTCCTTCTAGCAAAGAGAAAGTTACAGAAGGCATTAAGCTTTATTGTTCACTTTGGTGGACCCTGTACTAGATTCAGGCACAACAGAGCATTTCAGTGGACCACCATAGAACTAGTTACCTGTGAATAATGTTGGATAAATGATGATGTTATCATGTTAAGCTAAATTAATGCATTTTTAAGGTATAAACCATGTATTTTTGGACAGAGTGTTGGGTGACATGGCTTAGTGTGAGGCATCCCTGCCCATGGCAGGGAGCTGGAACTGGATGATCTTAAGGTCCTTTCCAACGCTATCCACTCTATGATTCTATTTTTCCATTGGGAATCATAATGCACTTCTATATTTTACCATTTACAATTTCAAAAGATCTAGTGAAATTTTGGAGCAAATGTAGTATATGGTAGTAGTATGCTATCATTTTAATTCAAACTGCTGTGTAAAAACAAAATACTAAAGGCAAAATCACTCAAAGGTCATGAATGGAGCTAATCTGAAAAGTGTTAGTGAAAACACCGTTGAAGCATTTTTGGCCTGAAAAGGAAAATATGAGAAATGTTTTGCAAGACCATGTTGAAGAAAATGACACTTTTAATCAAGAAAAAATTGTTTCAGCAAGGAAAAATTACCACTACAGAGCCACTTTTTGTGACTCTAACTAACTTGCTTTAGTTTTTGATTATGCTTTATGCTATGGGAAAATATCAATTCAAAATACATAGACTATGTGTATTTTTTTTATGCTTAAATCTTAGGTCATTTAAAGAAATTAAAACTATAATACTGTAACAAACTGACAAAAAAAATTACTCTTTTCCCCTTTTACCACATCCAAGAACTCTTTTTAAGCCAATCTGGATGTTGGGTCTCTTGGTTTAGTTTTCACATTGAAATCCTAGCAGCTAAGCTTGTCAGCAGTGTTGCTTATCAACATTCATGTTTCAGAAAGTGTTGACAAATTGCTAAAAGAGGGACTGAAATGAAAATGAAAACTGAGGGATGAAAATACAAGTTCTGTTTATTTAAAACTGTGTGTCTGCACAGACAGCTGTGTTAGAGATATGATTTTATGACCAGCAAACAGTGCTTACTAAAAAAGGATTTATTAAGACATGCTACAGCCTACCTTCTGCTTCCCTGCAATTGTCAACATTGCTAAAGCCTAATATTGTACAGGCTTTATGACACTCTTAACTGGCACTTGTCTGATCTTTGCTATTCACATAATCTGATAAGGCACCATAGAGGCATGTAACATTATAAATGCTCTTTATCTTTTTATGTTTGCAATCTTCTTGTGCCATGATCAAACAGGCTCTGAAACTTACTTATTAGTTCCAACTTAATTTCCTATGTTTGCTGTAATAAAACAATCTCTGTTTTCCCATTGGAAACAAAAGAAGAAGCTTCTTACACAGTTTTCAGGGTCCCAAGAGCCTCGGTGGGAATGTTATTTTTCCTACACATTAAGGTCTTCATAATTTTTGCTAACTCTTTAACATCAATTTATCGCTTACATTTTGTCTGTCTTGCTCTCCTCCACTCCAAATACACACACACCCTTATACAGAGTGGCCTAAGCTTTCAGGTAAGCTACACTAGCACAAATGCAGGCAAATCAACATTCCTTTTATGTTTTTGACTGAAATCTGCAACGTACCTGTGATCATACTGAAATTTAACCAGTTAAGATATATTCACTTCCATGCATCTGTAGGACTAGGACATTCACATCTGGAATTCATCTATTAATTTCACATAGCCTTAGTGTAGCAGCAGTTACAGCTGATTTTGGGGTTATTTTCTTTTGGACTGCTACTTGCTATTGAGTTCAATAGAAAATAGGATCCTGCCTCTTAGATAAAGAAAAGGAGAGATCCTTTGGATAAAATTTTCAGTTCCTCTGAGATTAGGGTTTTGCTGTTTCACCTTCCTCATCTCTTTGTGGTCCTACTCCGTAGTGGTGCTATGACAGCTCCTGCACAAATTGAGGCTGATCTGAGGTAAGGGTCAATTTACACTTTGTGTTAATGATTTCATATAAGTATTTGGAAAAATAATTTGGAATTAAATGGGTAATATTGTCAGAGGAATAAACACTTCAGTTCTCTTTAGCTAACTAACCTGTCACTGCTAAGCCATTGGTATCACTGGCTTTCAAAGTTTGAAACGGCTCCCATGACAACTTGCATTTAGCTGTAAACTAGATTGTTGAATATGGGGAAGAGAAGCTGTACACATATAAAATCAGTGACTCCTAGCCATTCCAGTGGTGTAACATTTTTGTCAGGAGCCTGTTTGTATCAGATTTTTAAGCATTCTGACAAAAAAAAAAGTATGATTTATGGTACCTTAAGCATGACAGCTCTCACGTAAGAAGCCACTATGAAGCAAACAATATGCTGTGCATTTTAACTACCTAGGCTATGGAGATGGGTTCCCTAGGGGGGAAAAAATCAGCCTCTCAAACCCACAGTAGGTCACGTTTCCTTCACTTCTGTTTTTCTGGGACATGTCTGATGGATTTTGATATAACAGCTGACCATTGTCCTTACTCTTATTCATCTCCAGGCTCATGTAATCTGAAGTCATCCCTGCAGTAGAAGTCAAGGATTTCTTCCTGCGAGAACTGTCCCACAGTGAAATCCATATTCCTCTTTGCTGATGCTACTCAAGCCTTTTGAATCCCTTTTATATCAGTAGGATTTACAACCTTGATCTGTTGCTGCAAGGGTCCTGGATTTGAATGTCCATCCACTGAATGTTGCTGTGCTCCCCCATTGACAACACAAACATAATCTTAAAGATTAAGGAGATGCCTGCTAGGGAAATTTTTCTGTGCAGGGACATTAATTTTGGAGGGTGAATGCAGCTTAGTCTCCACCACAAGAAGCGGCTGGGACTTCATACAGATGGTTGGAAGCAGGCCTTGAAAGCGATAAAAATAAAGAAGAGGAAAGGAACCAGGAGTAAAGATAAGGAACTGGCTCTAAGCAAAAATGAAATGTGTAGAATCTGTGCTTGCAATAATGTGATTATGAAGATATTGTGTTTGCAACAATATGATCATAAGATGCTGTGCTTGCAATAATGTGATCATAAGACTAATATGAGATAAGGCTGTGTAATGAAAAAAAGAAATAATGTCATAATCTTGTGATCGATATTTTATGGAGAAAGAAAGGAAGTGAAAATTGCTGTGCTGCACCTTGTGGGGCTGGGGCAGGGACTATAGCGCTTGAGCTGTATCACAATAAAGGGTCTTCTCTTCACCTCATGAGAGGAGACCATGTCATCTGTCATAGAAATTCACTGCTAAGAGAAACCCAGTACTTACAGTTCAGTAACTTATCCTTACTGGTTCCTTACCAATCCCTATGTAAATGTAGGATGTGGGATATGAGAGGTATATTTCAATGAGGATTAGGGTAGGTAGGATAGGGAAAGGGCTCAAATTGTATGGCAGACCTTATTAAACCTCCACCTCCCTGACCAGTTTTAAGAAATATTTAGATGTAAACTGAGCAACCCAGATCATCTCTTTGGAGATACCTCTGGCTCCGCTTCATCCAGTCAGTCACAGCAGGCTGTTCAGAATAGACTTGAACAAGTTTGATTTTAAACAGGCAACGGTGTCCCAAAAAAAGAAATTTTCTGGTCTAAGTACATTCTACAACCATACAATGAGTGTTTCATTACTGTGGAAATGTTATCTAACTTTTCCCTTTTATTTGCCTATGACTTCTCCCCATAAAGGGAAGTGATTAACATTCATCAATGTACATTTAGCTTTACATAACAATTCAGTGATCATGTAAAACTACAGGAATATTTTCTTAATCAGGACATTAAATCTAAGAAACAAAGAAGCATTCTTCTGAAACTGTAGCTGAAAAACAACACAATCCTAAAATGTAAAGATAGTGGGTTAATAATATTGTTTTAGAAGTCAAACAGTTTAACAGTACCCTTTATTGTTATTTTCCCAGAATTACTAGGAAAACTTAATAACATAAAGAATGTTTTTATTTTTCTGGGTCTTGTAATGTTGATTGTCCCTGCTATTTTATGTGAAGTCTGTTTTTGGAAGATTGCTAAACAGAGGCCAGAATCAGGATAAAAATCCAGCACCTGAATTTAATGGGTGAGTCCTGTATTTTAATAAAATATTAGACTTCATTAAATGACACTTTGTAGAGTAGGATAAAATATAGTATGACAATCCTCAGGGTCCTGATACACCAATAAAGTAACCTGGTAAGTGTAAGCTTGCTGTGATGAATGGATGAAAAGAGAGAGCTGGGAAGGAAATTCACAGTGGAAAGTTCTTCGTGGGATACAAAGAAGCTGGATGAACTGATGCTGGTAAAGGTGGAGACTCTTGACATTTTGCAAAAACAAATGCTCTTGGTAATTCATTTTAGCTATGTTGCAGAAGTTCCTATATTTTTACAGCTTTTTCCACTGTTAACCAGCAGTGGATATTAAGTACAGATGTAGAGGCATAAGACCTTTTTTATACTGACTAGTGACTCTGTTGCTGAGTTATTCCTGCTGAAGGAAATCCTTTGATTTCCTATAGCCCCTGCACAGGGCTTCCGTCCTGGCACCCTGTGTTACACTTAGCTACAACCCTATTTCAGAGTGCTTTCCTTTTGTGTCAGCTCAGCACCAGAGGCAGTGAAATGAAGATGACAGATGGGATTCAAACCCATCTGTAATCAGTGAGGATCTTTCATTTGACTTCTCTGCCCTTGAGATATGCTGAAACTATCTGCAGATGTTTAAATAAGGGCTAAGGGATGGAATCAGTGACCGCCTTCAGAAATCTCAGTAATTCAAAAACTTCAAAAAGTAATGTTTAATTTGAAATTTGCTCACAGCATAACTGAACTCTTCTTCTTTTCCAAAGTTACAGAAAATTTCCTTGATCATGGGATTGCTACCATTTTTTGCTCTCTTTCCATTCTTCATCTCAGTATTTCTTCTGTCTGTTACTGTATGATTGAATGTAAATGCAGGTTAGACTGTGAGCTTTGTGGACAAGAGGGTTTAGAAGGCATTTAGGTCCTCCAAGGGACACATAGAAGGAGTATCTGGACAATAAATTGCAGGATAAAGAATGGAAGGTCAAACCTGGTGCCTATTGCTGATGGGATCTCTCTCCATACCAAACCACAGTCACTTGAAGCATTACAGGTAGAGAGGCTAAGAAACATTTCATGGTCATTAAATCAAGGCTGGAACCCTGCTAAGTATCTATAATGATTACTCACAGTAAATTCTAGTTTTAATGGATGCCAAAAGCTTACCTGCCAGTAAAATATGAGGGCCCTAAATACACTCAGTCTGCTGTGGACACTTAACTGAGGTCTTTTACTTAAATTAGGATCTGAGTCAGTGGAGAGGTGTATCTCTGACTGGCTGAACTGCCTCGGTGGAGTATGGATGTGGTGGGTTTTAACTCACTAATGCATTTAAACAGATGAAATTAGGTCATATAGTCCAAGCAGATATTTAGGGTATTCAGGGGCTGACCTATTCTATATATACTAAAATTCAAACAGAATCATAGGAACCAAAATCTGATTAACCTGATGGTTGAATAATGATGTGATATCCTACTGAACTAGGAAAGCACCCCTAAAGTCTGTAACTGTCCTGACAGCTCAGCTGCTAAGAGTTTCTTTCATGACTACTGTGAGGTGTCCCACCATGGCAGGGGGGTTGGAACTAGATGATTTTAAGGTCCTTTCCAACCCAAACCATTCTATGACTCTGTGATGGTTCTTGTTTCACAGGGCTATGATACAGCATGGGTTTCCATCATCTGCAGTATAGTATGCAGCCATGGTTAACTGAGCAGGAAATCTCCGGCTTACATATATGCATTCAGCACACTTCTCCCTTCTCATTGCTACAACTCCCTTCTGAGATGTGATAAATACTACAGCTCTGAACACGTGTTAAATCTTCAACAAATGGTATATCAGGAGGAAGACAACAACCTGGAAAGTTTCGGTTTACCTGGAATTGTTTGGAGTAAATTGCTAAGACTTTTTTTCTAAAGGTGTGACCAGACTCTACCTATCCCAACTGCTTATAACAGGAAAAGTTTTGACTTTCCTCTGTGTGTACAAACCATTAACCCAGAAAACAATACCTCAATTCTTAATATCTCTCCCTCCTCTCAAGTTGCCTGTTACCATTCAGTCTTCATTAACTCTTCCAGCTCAACAAATATAGTCATCCTGGGGCTATAACAGCGCTGCTGTGAGCATGGACTGTGAGGCCATGTGCTGTTGTTACAATTGCATCACAAGCACATGTCATAGGAAAGAATGAGTAGATGAATGAAGATAAGCAGTGGGAAAGCCAATTCAAAAGGAGCTTAGCCTCTGTAATGCAAAGCCACATCCTTCTGTTTTCTTTTTTAGAAGAGCTCTGAAATAGGGAAAATTCCCATATGGAAAATCAAAATGCAGAATCTGACCACCTTGAACTTTCATTGGTTTTGGTTCTAAGATCTGGTTTGAAAAATACCTGAAGTCTTTCTGGTTTGCTTGAGGGAGAGAAAGGATTCTAGTGTTAGGCATAGGAAACAGTGTGTGTACACACAGGGCCTCTGTTTATTTAGTAACTGAAGATGGTGTTTAGTGAAAGTTATTCTAATGACTCTCACTTAGAACTTCACAAGTTTGAAATCTTCTCCTTCACTTTCCTAGAGAGAAATCCCAGCTGATACAAAGGAAGATTATCTATCTCATTTTGGCCTCCTTATCCTACTGTAAAATCAAAGTGACCAAAACAAGAGTAGGAATGGCTACTGGAGAAGAGCAATTGGATGGGCTGGGGCTATGGTAGGTCCCACATCATATAATGGTAACAATGTATGAAATGCATTGGAAAGTGTACTGCATCCTGAAGAGCCTTTCACTTACAGCATAGTTTTGAACATCCTTGAATTGGCCTATTTACACCAAAGATGGTCAGGTTCCAAGCAGGGCAGGGCCTTCATTCAAGAAGCAAATTTTAACATCTGTTTCAATTCAGGTCTAAGTTTCACTGACTCCACATGAAGTCTTGCTCAACTGCAGACCAAATTCTGATGTTTTTTAGCTTTTTTTTTTTCTTCCTCCATTTATATTTCAGTAGCTGTGCTCTTTTTGCTCTTGTTTTAATTTGAGAAGAATGCTACAGGCTAATAGCAGCTCTGTTGATCAGCATTGCTGATGCTGATCTTGGCAGTGAACACAGGGAGACTGGAAAATGATCTTAATGGAATTTCCTCAATGCCTTTGGCATTAGACACAATAGAGTGAACACAACTTTGACGTAATAAATTAGTTGGAATATTTGTTTAAGACCAACCCTCCATGACTCGAACATGCTTCAATTAAGACGGCATGGGCTACAAGCTCAGTAGCTGACTTTTTAAAGGAAAAATGTCCTTTTTTCCTGAAATATATGCATCTTTAGGACCTATCAAGGCAATAGGATGGTAAACTAAAGTTTTTTTCATTATTAGGACAGACATGGTCCATGAAACACTCGATACTTCTGATATGGTATCAGCAAAAATGTAATCAACTTCCTGCTACTGTGTGTGCTCTGAAGCCAGAGAACTGGATGATGTGACCCTTTAAGAAACAAATGCCTCTGTAAATGTAACATGATTGATTATTTTTTATTTTGGGGGATTTTTTTATGTCATAAAACTGTCTCTACCTCCTCCTACTACCTCCTGCTTCTTGCACTAAGCAGCAAAGGAGTGGGAGCTACAACTCTGTTTTCAAGACACCTGCATAAAGAATATTCAATTAGAGACTGGTCCAAGAACAGACTAAACAATGACTAAAATTTAATGGTAACCAGTTTTCACTTTCTTTCCTGAAAATGGCTAAGAGAAGTGGAATTTTCCCAAATCAGACAAAAACCATGTGATATGTGTAAGGTCTTGTAATACTGGATGTCTGAGCATAGCAAATGGGACAAGAGGAAATAAATTTTGGCCATGCAGAAACCTATTTGTGACAACAAACTCAACTAAGGTCAAATAAAATTTATTTGGAGGGCAATGAACCAGTGATTAGGAGATGAGCTGCAGGCAGAAGAACCTGTACATGCTGCAGTGGAGAAGCACACCCTCTAGTTCCCCAGGAAACCAGACTTTGATGACCCACACAGACCAGGGCCACACAAGGCCCACAGCATCCCACCACACGTAGACCTTCCAAACTGGAGTAGAGAATTTCTCCCTTTCCACTCCTCCTACCCCTCACTCTTCATGTTGCCTGATCCCACAGCCCTCTAGGGAAGAGGACACCAGTTTAGAAAGGGGCAATCTCTCCAGTTGCCCAGTGGCCAGGAGTCCCACAAGATGTGAGCCAGTGTTACAGACAGCAGGTCCATACCTGCAGCTTCTGCTGTTCAGCAGCAATTTCTAAATGCAGGCACCTAAGCTGAGGGACATACAGAGTACAAAAAAAAAACCAGCAAGGGTGTGTAGGTCTCCATGTGGGTGCATACTGTGAAGCTGGCATCCAGAAGTAATTTGGTGAGAAGAAGAGACGGCCTACAGGACTGCCAGAAGGTCAAAGCTACAGGTAATGGCTTGTAGTGCTTCCACCTGGAGTTGCCAGAAATCAATCCATTGCCTGGAAGAAGGTCCTTAGATAATCTTGAACAGTTTGCAGCTGCCGCTTCCTTCTCTCTCACACCACCAAACACTCCTGCCACATTCAAACAAGGCAGCTGGAATGCAGGAATTGTTCTCAGAGGGTGCTCCCAGCTGGCAAGGGAAAATGGATCAGGCAATCCATAAAGGCTTTTGCAATATCATTCAGGACGTGCTCCCCACCCACCCCCCCGACACGTAGCTTTTGGAGCTATTAAAGAGCAAATGTGTTAACACATCTGAAGTCTGACTGGAGTTGCTGTAAATCCAGGGCATCTGTTGGGCTAGAGATCCTGCAGAGCAGATGGTAACACCGGGGGTGGTGATAAAAAAGCAGAACCAGAGCTCTTTCATTCCTTCCGGGAGAGAGACTGTGCCAAAAACATGTAACTGAGGGACAAGGGGAAAAGCCAGCAGTAAAATTCCCATTTACCTGAGAAGCTTAGAGACAAATGGGCTGTACAGGGCACAAATACATTGATAGATGCACTTGTTCAAAACACCAGGCTGTTTTTTATTTTTTCACATGCAGCAAGTTAAAAACAACATCATGCAGCAAATAGAAAAAAAAAAAAAAAGAATTGCCAATACTGTCTTTAAAATATTGTAGAACGTGGAATAGAGGGGTTTTCCCCTTGGCTCACATGTGCTGTGAGCATTATGTAACCTTGTTGTGAAAGAAAGAAGTACACTGATCTCCTGGCACTGAAAAAAATAGATGTTGACTGCAGAAATGGGAAAGCCAGGAATGTATTATACAGGAATGGGTCTTGCCAAAGTAAGCAGAGTCCAAACATCCCACACTTCCCAAATTATCTTTCTTTCCTGCTTAATGCACTGTAAATGAAATTCAGTTGACATTATTGTGGGCTGTATTCAATCCCATTTACATGTACACAGATAGGAACTGATAATAAAATGATATTGTTTGAACAAATACCTCACTTCCTTTGATGTCATTCTTACAATTGTTAACATATTAATAATTATAATAATGCATTGCATTTATAATAGCACCTTTCTTCACCAAGAATCTTAATGCTCTTATGAAATTAAGTGATTGTACTGTGTGTGTGTGCTCTCTTAACTGAAAACATATCTGACATCACAGCTTTGCTGGAAATTATGCTTTAAAACAAGGAGATTAACTTTCATACCAATCTATTTCATTTTCAGTGCCTTTTTTATTGTTGAATATGCCTTTATTCATTCTTCTGCAGAGCTTATAAAACGCTTTTCAACAAAATAAATTTGTAAATCTGCAGCATTAGACAATCTTCCTAGGGGAACTATCCATTTACTTTCAGTGCTGCAGCCATTCCAATTAAGTTTGATTTCCCTTAATTTTTGAAAACATGAGATAAAAATGAGTGGTGGAAAAAAGACCCCTTAATGAACAATTTCAATGGCTGCAATCAGCCATTACTGCTGACACTCTCTGTGTGCAGAAAACATGAAGCAAGGCCAGTCTTGAGTGAAGAGGGAAGGTGCGTGCTGATTTTACCCCAGAAATGTGAGTTCAACCATGTGGAAAGCACTCTTAAAAGTAGCTCTTACCACTCAATGTCATTAGTCTATACATACTGGTGATTTCAGCTAGGCATCTCAATTAAAAATAAACAATTCATACATGTTTATGTAGATGAACTAACAAAAGTTCCTTTAGTTCTTGACTGAGTAAACACAGACAGGCTTGCAAGGCTCATTATAGTTTTGTTTAGGTCCATAGGGACAGTTGTATCAGAAACAAAAACACATGGAGAAGTATTTAAGTAAGCTGGATATTTCTTTCTCTCTGAGAGTGCTGAGAAATGATTATTTTTTTTTCTCTCTTTACATCTGTGAGTATATTATTGTTATCATTAGCCAATATGGATAGTAGAAATAGCCAATATTGGCACTTCTCAGAAGCCCAGTGTCAAGATTTAATCAACCTCTATTCTTCTTGATGCAGATTTTTATGATCTTAGAGTTAGTTTGCTAGTCATACCTAGTGTCTCTTTAAATCATATCTAAAGATCAGAAAATAGACAAAAGAGAAAGAATAGCAATCACTCATTATGAAAAAAACGTCAGAGGAAGAAGTCAAACTGCATTTCTGAAAAACAGTCTGGGAATTATTTTTCCAGTAAACAAAACAAGCCAAAATCCAAATCTGTCACTGGCCAAGCATGGAAAATGCCTGTTCTTAGGTAAATGTTTGAATAGTTAAAGAATGAGGGAAAGATGGTGTTTGCAAAAAGTTTTTGTGATGAGTGATATAACAGGCATTCTTTACCAGATAGATGTAGTAACAGTGCAAGCCATAAGAATGCCCTGCCCTGTGAGTCAACAGACTGACAACATGGCTATTATTTACCAGTTTAGAATTAGAAGAAGTAAATGCTTTTTCTACAGAAGCTGAAACTACAGGGCTAACACGGATAAGCAAAATAGAAGTATGCATGGGTGTTAATACTTCTACCTCTTTGAAAAATACTATGAATACTGTATTGCCCACCAATATGGAAGAATTGTAAATGTTGTCCAAGATTCCACATTATTCACAGAAGGCATATTGAGACTTAGCAGCAGCAGCAAATACGTGTCTTTTGTCTCAACTGTTATCAGCTCTTGTAAGTTATGGAAAAAGTGGCAGGCTTGTGCTCTGTAAGGCCAATAGCACAGCCATTGTCTTCCAACCCTTCCTGCCTCTGTTGAGCATCTCATGCTAAGACTTACACTAACTCCCTATGTGACCTTGTTAACCCAGTACTTTGTAGATTAAGGTAATTTAGGAAAAAAATGCTTTCTGAAGCTGGAAAGAGTATCTTAATCTGAATTGGCTGGATTGCGCACAGACTACTCATAATTCACAGATAAGGGCAATCACCAAGGAAAACAATCAGTGACAAGCAGCACAGTTTAAATTCATGCACGCCCTGAATCCAAATTCACTTCTGTAAGGCGATAAGCTTTCAGTAAGTTCACTTATCAACCAGTATAAGAGGAGAAAGCAGAATGGGAGGAGTGGTTTCACTACTTGGTTTATTTTCCAGGATTTGTATTTAATTTAATCCAAAGGTAAAATGAGAGAAGTGCTCCCACACTAGTTTCCATCAGAAACATTTCTTTTTCAACAAGCCAGCATTTGCTGATAAATCCGGTTGAAACAATAAACTGAGAACTAAGACATGAAGAGGTTGCAAAGTTCTGAACAACCATTGGGCAGATGGAATATAAAGGAAAGAAAAAGAAAGAGGAACCTCAGTAGGCAGCAGCTTTTCCAAAGCCAGTGGTGTTACTGGGAGTAGTTTTACTGTATATTTGAACCATTCAGAACACTGGGCAACGTGCAATATATTTGACAAGCTTAGAAACAAACCCTCCATTAACTATCTTACCATTTGTCTCTGCAGATGGGTCATCAAAAGAAATGGAATTCTTCTAAAAAACATAAGGAATGTTTATTAACATCACCAGGAGAAAACATGAATGCAGCTGGTTTTAGCCCATTTCATTTTGGCAACTAAGTTGCTTCTTTAAGTCTGGATTATTTTTACAGAAACAGTCCTGTAACAGGCCTGGGTTTATCTCATTACTGCTTTATTAGTGTCTCAGTCTAACACATGGCAAGCTTTTTGCATCAATACTTGTTTGCAGTGTTGGCCCTTATTATCTTCCACTGTACATGCTTTGAGCAACACATCACAGCACTTTTCCAGTCCCTATGTAGATCATCTGCTGCACCCCAGGCAGCTCTTGTCACTTATACTGACAATGCAGATTTCCTGATCCCTAAATTTTTTTCACCTTCGACATGGAGCTCACTGGAATGTGGTGAAAAAGACTCAAGGCTGATAGGAAGAATGAAGTCTGTAGCACCTTAAAAGCCACTTGCTCTGTTACAGAACATAAATGTTTTGTCTGGTAGCACTTTGTCCTGTTTTCAGATATGCAATGACTTTAAATGGTAGCTGCTTCCTTGTAATTAACTAAGCACAAAAGCTGAACCCATGGAAATTGTACAGTAAACACTACCACTTACTGGTATATGGGAAAGAACAATGAGAACACATACTCCCATGCTAAAACCTAAGAACAACACAATACTGTATTTTGGGGCGATTCCATTGTGCTGGCATTTGATTTAGGAATGAATAGCTGCTTTTGCCAGCTAAGAAACAAATTTTCTCCTGCCATTCTGTTTGGGTTCTTTTTCACCTCTCCTGTGTACAGTGTTTGCTGAAGTCTGCCTGGCCAGGTAGGCAGGAGGTTAGCTGTGCTGCAGCAGACATGTGGAAAGCAATTAAATGATTTATTACCTCTATTGAACATGGGTTTTGAAAAGCAAACATTGTCCAGTGCAACAACACCACTATTGACACACAGCAATTTGCTTCCCCGATGTTTTCCTTCGGAACCTTCCAAAACATGGCAAAGTATTGGAGTACCACTTGGTCCCACAGGATATGCTGGCCTCAAAAGGAAACATGCCTGTGCTGTGACGAAGGAGATACAGTCACCTTTTCTACAATATGAACACCCAAAAGAATGTGAACTTGTGACAGTGAATTTCAAACATGTGAAACATGAAGCAGTCTTACAAGCCTCCAGACCTCCCTGACGGGCACAGCACAAAAAAGCAAGGTCACTTGATTTTTAAGGTTTTGAGATGGACATGTTCATGGTGAAGAAAGGCCCACAGATAAGACAAGGTGACATCCAGTGACATTACCACAATTACAACAGAAATTAGAAAGCTAGTGCTAAAAACCCAGTGTGGAAGCTAGCTATGGTACAGTAGCACAGGATATAAGCTATGTTAAACAGTCAGTCTGGCAAAGGTCCTGGACATGCCATTGCAGCCATGATTGATGTCAGATCATGTACTGAAAGCAAGAAGATGAAGTTTAACTTGGCTCTCTGGACAGAAATACACCAACGGTCAGGAACAAGTTGTTCAAATAGGCCATATGGACTTTAGTGTGCACTAAAAGCATCAACATGGCCTTCCTGATTTGTGCCCACTAAATCTCATGCCCCTGGTCTGCCCATTACATTTACTGAGAACCTCAAAGAGGAAGAGAGCTCTCAGGTCACCAGATTCCCTTTCTGTATCTAGAAGGAATAGTATCAGGTAATCTCTCACAAATGTATTGGTCTCTACCTTAAACCCAGTGGGATTTTTGCCTTTGCCACTTCCTAAGAAAATGATTATAGGGCCTTTCATGTTTGATGGATTGCAAACTATGTCTGATTTCAGATTAAGGAAGAAAAGGTAAATACCTCTGTAAAACCTGTTGATTATTCCACCCTTCTTTTATTGACTTTCTGGGTGCAGATGGTGTACACTAAAACATGCAAATTGGCTCTTTATCCTTCACCTGAAAAAGCTCTATCAGCATCAGATCTTTTTGGTTCTCAGCAAACCCTCATATTTACAAATAGGACTATGGTTTTAAGTAGAAACTAGGAGAACTGGAATACAGGATACATGAAATAACAGGATTGGTATACAAATGGATGTAGTACTAATAAATCTAATGCTTTACTAAAAAGACTCTCTTCAAACCATTTTTTAATTGTCTCACTGAAATTCTGTTGACTTCAATGAATTTGTTCCGTACCTAAGTAAAAGCAGTAACATCTGCAATAGCAACATATGATGGTTTCAAATGGGTTTAAAGGGTAACACAATCAGCAGTACTTAATTGTTTTGCTATATATGTCTATGTTATGCTAAAACTGATGTAAAGTAGCAAGATGTTCCTTAACTGATGACATAAATGTATTGAGAATGCACTAGACCCTGGTCCAAGAAGAATAAAAGAAAAAAGAAAGGCTCTCAAAACACACATTAGGAAATCATAAATTATATCTACAAAGATGGAAGATCATTTAAGAATAGTTAAGTATAATCATAAGAATTATTAAATAAAATTCTCATAATGCTAAATATTCTGACACTGAATGAAATGGAAAAACAACAAGTAATTTGTCTACAGACCTGGTTTTAAAAGAATTTTTCTCCATGTTTCCCTTAAATCCAAGATTTCCAGTAAATGAAGAAAATATTTACCTAGGATTGACACATGGTTGAACTGTGGCTTTTTCTTCTTAAAATTTCACCTTTGTGGATGCAGTTTAGTCTAACCCTCTATCAAAACATGAGAAAGTTTCTCAGGACTATTAGTTGTAACATGGACTTTTGGCTTTTAATTTGTTCTATCAATAGGTGATTGTATTGTTTTCTCCAAATATTGCAAAGGAAATATGAAGGTCTGCCAGAGTGGCACTTTATAAAGTTTAATTTCTGGAATGTCTACAGCACCTCTGGTATAATTTAGAAACCAGAGCATGGATAATATAATGAATATAGTATTATAGTAATCTAACCGAAGTCACAGAGTTTCATACAAATTCACTTGTGGATTTTTTTTCAGGTTGGAAGTTTGTCACCTTTTAAAATACTGCAAAAGGTTCAGATCAACCTTATTTTTTGACACAGATTTGCAAATTTGTGCTCAAATCAAAACAGGATATATGTATAAATAGATAAGATGCCCTGCTGAGTGTTTGTAGTGAGTCCCGAAGCAACGATGTCACCGAAAGGGGAAGACAGATTTCCAAGAGGTTTCTGTTTTCTAGTAATGCGATCATGCATGAAAATTTTTTAACAGCAGAAATTGCTACAACTTGCAGTTACTTTGCTAATACTTTTGTGGGACAAAAGCCTGGTGTATGACTTTGTAAAAAGGCTGACACCAGCTGCAAGTTTAACCAATAGAAAGCCAGAGAGTGTGCCCTGGCAGGTTAGAGACAGAGACACAGAAAAAGCAAAGAGGGACTGGAGTGGCTTCTTCTGCATTAGAGGGATGCAGAGCAGTGGCATGTTTTTCACTGGTCTTTGTGCTTATTAGAAATAAATGCCCCAAAGAAACCATTACTGGTCTTCAGCTTGGTGGAAATAGCTGCTATCTGCTGCATGTTCTGTTACAGAGTGTGTCTTCGTAGAGAAGAATTAGAATCACAGATTCACCAAGTGGTTTGGGTTGGAAGGGATCTTCAAAGATCATCTAGTCCATCCTCCCTCCAGGGGCACCTTTCACTTTATCAGGTTGCTCAAAGTGCCATCAACCTGACTTTGAACGCTGCCAGTGATGGGGCATCCACAACTTCTCTGAGAAACCTGTTCCAGGGTCCTAACACTGTTGTTATATCAAAATTCTTCCTTGTATCCAATTTAAAGATATCCTCTTTCAGTTTAAAACTGTTGTCCCTTGTCAATTCACTATAGGCCTTGGTAAAAAGACTTTACATGTCTTTCTCATAAGCCCCCTTTTTTATATTGAAAGGCTCTGTAAGATCTCCACAGAGCCTTCACTTCTCCCTGATAAACAATGTCAACTCTCAGCCTTTCATAGCAGAGGTGTTTCAGCCCTCTGATCATTTTCTTAGCCCTCCTCTGGATCTAACAGATCTTTCTTGTGTTGGGGGCTCCAGAACTGAATACAATACTTCAGATGGAATCTCACAAGAGTCAAATAGAAGGGCAGAATCACCTCCTTCAACCTGTGCTTGCTTCTTTTAGCACAGACCAGACTGTGATTTGGCTCTGTGGGCTATAAGCACACATTGCCAGTTCATGTCCAATTTTACATTCACCAGTATTCTCAAGTCCTTCTCTTCAGGGCTGCTCTCAATCAATTCATTACCCAGCCTACATTGACACTGGGGATTGCCCAATACTTATTGCAGCCTGAAGCAGACCCCCTCTAGGAATGGGTGACTCCTTTCCTGATAGTAACTACACAAACTTAGCTAAGTGAATATTTGGGAGGACAAATGCTTCTAAATATGGTGCAAAATACATGGGGTGAGCCTGCAACAAGAGTGCAGGCAAACAGAGAAGGAGCAGGAGATTTCTGCAGCAAAGAGTGGACTCGAAGCCGCACTTAAGAAGTGAAAGAGGGAAGGAGGCTTTCCAGGGACCCTGAAGAGACTGGCAGCCCAAGTGGTTCTGGCAGGGGCTGGACTGCGGAAGGACCCACTCTTCATGACCACAGCTGACAGAGGACTTACTTAATAAAACTTTTTAAAATCAGATTTACCCAGCAGCTCTGCAGTTCCTCTGCTGAGAGATATTCCGTTGCTGATCATCATTTTGTACTCTAGTAAAATCCAGCTGTAGGAACTGGAAGTACTGGAGCTTGAGGTTTGGTTTTTTTTGGCAAGGGAGAGCCCTTTTACTATAAAAACATTCCACTTCAGTGAACTTGCTGGCTAGAGATCTTGTCACACCACATTTCTGCCACATCATAACACCACTTCCAATGTCAGCTCAGATCAAATGACAGGTTGAGATTTTCACAGGAAACAAGGTCTTTTCTCACTTTCAGATTCTGCTGGTGTAAGTATATATTCCTTCTAACGGATGGTACTGACCCATCTTATGACACCAGCTGTAGTTCAGACTGAACATACAACTAATTTGTATTTCCTTCAAAGAAAACTCTGCAGGTGAAGCAGGACCTCCTAGTGCAGTCAGAATCCATTATCAACAAAGATTACATATTTCAATGTTTGCTTCGCTGTTGTGACTACAGGAACAAGGAGAAATAGTTCTTAATTACTAATAATCCCTTGCATGCATTATAAACAGTATATTTTGTTCAAATGGTTGGAGCAGTGTTTTACAGGCTCGATCACATCAAAAAGTCTTTATCTTTGCTGATGACAATGACAAATTTTGTTACTTATTTTTTTCTTAGGAGAATCTTTCTCATTCTCAGGCAAGACAGCCCAAGTTATGAGGGAAATAAAACCTAAGAATGTAGGTCAGTTTTAAAGCTATACTTAAAAAGCTGTGATTAAAAAAAAAAAAAATTATTCTTGAATTACCCCAGACTTATAAATTAGAAACTAGAAGATAATCAGGCCCAAAGCTATCAGAAACTGGAGAATTCAAAGTGATTCAGTACTAGTGAAATGTAACTATCCTAGGGAATGCGTCAGTATCTACAAGCAAGGATGGTATTACACAGTGATGTAGAACTGTTCATCAAATAAAATAATGACTCATTTCTTTAAGATCTGTAGAGAACAGACAATTTTGTAACTAGAAGTTCCACGCTAACCCAGGACAAAAATCAGTCAGGAAGACTTAAGACACAGTGGTAACACTCTCGTCCAGAACGCAAAGACCCTTTTACTGGGTCTTACTCTGCAGTGAAAAATTAACAACAAAACCAAGCACCTTAATTCATTAGTTATTAATAAAAACATCTCAGGGAAGTTGAGCACACTGTCAAGCATTGCCCTGAAAGCAAAACATGAGACTACTGGGAAAATTTTCATTGTTTGGCTATTTTTTTACTTGGGTTGGGATTTTTTTCATAGAATCATAGAATGATTTGGGTTGAAAGGGACCTTAAGAATCATGTAGCTCCAACCCCCCTGCCACAGGCAGGGATCTGGGAATTTGGGTTGATGGCAAGTTGAATATGAATTAACAGTTTGCACAGATAACAAGATGTTTTTCAAGTCACTGAGCTTGAGAGAAAGATGAATTATTAGGCATAGTTTCTGTTTCTGCCAGAAATCTTTGCATGACTCGTAATTGAATATGTAATTATCCAATTATGGAAGTGTAGACGTAGGGTGAGAACTTACTTAGACTGCTTTTCCTTTTACAACAACTATGAAGGTCATTATTATAATCTCCTCTGAGCAGTACAACATAAGAAACAAAAATCAACTACTTGCTGCTGGAAAGGCACAGATGGCTTTAGGCCCAGACCAATTTATTTGGTGATGGAGAAGAGCAAGCATTCACACTGCTGCTACAGGGGCAATTCTGGTTCTCAGTAAACAGCCTCCAGACAGAGAGTTCACCATACAGAGCAAGCATTGCAGACTACAAAAATTCTTTGAAGGATTTCCAAAATTAGTTATTTAAAAAGGGTGTGACAAATTGTAGCATTTCCCAATATTTTTTCCTGGGGTAACAGTAAGGAAAGATGGATTTACAGCATATATTACAGGCCCAGGAAATCTCTTCCACTCCTAACCTGAAGTGGCTGCACCTGAAAAAGCCAGAGAGCATCAAGAGCAGACAGAAAGTGTGCATGGGTAAATTAGAAGTGCTAGGGATGTAAAGGTATTTGCTGTGGTCTTTGAGAGAAACAGCCCTGGGGAAAAGCTAATTCCAGGCCATAAAGTGGCAGCTGGTATGGCTACATTGCACTTTGGTAACCTTCTGTTTATAGATCAATGCTCAATGAGGATCAGATTAAACTCTGGTTTTCAGCCAGGTTTTTATGGCATTACGGGAAATGGATCAGTTGATACAGAAAAATGTCTGGATATGTAAAGTGAAGGAAAGATGCTGTAAAGGAGTGGCAATGGACTTGCCTCATGCTTGTGTTTGAATAGCAGTGTAGGGTGAGGTAGTGACATAGAAAAAGCATTTAGAGCTAGAACACAAATGGGTTTATGAATTTCTTAAGTGGCCCTTCAGGAATTCAAGCTGAATCTAACTTACATATAAAACACATAGGAATGGCAGTGAACTCCCTGCCTGCTAAGTTAGCCCAATTTTTAAGCTCCCTTTGATTTTCTGGAGTCACACTAAGGGACTTTGGTATAGGTCAAAATATTACTCTGTGTCAGGGTTGGGAATGAGACCAGTTCCTAAGGACTACATTAAAAAAAAAAAACAAACACAAAAACCCAAAACGAAGTATTGGTAAGATTCACAAGACCACTACAAAAGTAAGTAAGATGAAGTCTTTGCCACAGAACCTATAAAAATAATGAAACTGTTCTCAGCATCATTCTTATTAGAAATAAGGGTGAAAGGAACTTTCAGTGAAAGTCCTGTAGATGGTGGAGATGTTCAAGGCAGGACATGGGGTTGGCAGAATTTGAGGCAAATATCTAGTGCTCCCAATGATGCTCAAAACAAAGACTTCTCTGGGTGATGAGTCAGAATTGATAATGAGGAATATCAAGTCCCAACCCTTGGATGACTCCCTAGAAGAAAACAGGCAGTAAAAGGTAATTCTGGCTGGGAGCATCACGACCAGCAACTCAAGCCACCCACAGACTCAAAAGAACCTTGATTAACATGAGAGGTGAGATGGATTTTTAACCAATAAAGGGTGGAGTACTAATTAACAAACAAATTGTGCAACTCTCAACCAATGGACATTGATTTCTTTGTTTGTCAAAATGCATAAATAGCTTAAACTTACAATCATTGGAGTTCTTGATTTGTGGAGACTTCCATGGAGCACCCTGCACAGAATAAATAATGTCTCCTTTCTAAATTAGATTCTGTGTCTTGTTTAGAAAGTCCCAAATTGACAGCACCATTACAAATATATAAAATTGGCGTTTGGGATCAACTTCTTACACTGCTTTAAAGGATTTAAATGAGACAGGGCTGTACTTAATTTAGACTGCCCATGAAGTAAAAAGGGGTGAGGTGGGGGCATTTCCAAAAGGCAGCCGAACACTCACATAAGATACATAGCAATTTCAGTAACTATACAAAAAGATTACTGTGCCTCAGGCCCTACTTTATACACACTTTTTCGGGTAAGTGGGATGAACTAGAGTTTACCCATCCAGCCCCCCTTGATTTTTTCACTTATAACAAGTAGGAGACCTCACTGGAGGATCAGTAGTTAATTTTCTTTTCAACAAAAATGCTATTTCAAAAACAGGCCTTCACAGAAAGCAGGCTTGAGTGAAACAGGGATATCTATAAAGAGGTGTCAATCTACAGTTACAGGAAGCCACTGAAGAGATTTTCTTTGAATTAAAGAAAACATTACATTGAAGCCAGCCAGTATCAAACAAAATGTCTCAGAAACTATTGATGAAAAATGGGTCTTCACACCTAGGGAAAAGTGCATAAGAAATTACAACCTCTCAGCAGCTTCATGATCAAAGCCTGGCCTACTATTGTCACAAAGCCAATTGCCTTGGGCACAGCATTGAAGGGGTTGCTTTCCTGAGGGAGGAATTGCGACTGTCAAAGAATTAAATGGATGTGAGAATGGCCTTGTATAAGGTAAACTGAGACACCATTGTTGCCCTAAAGATACTGAATAATCAGATCATTTGAAGTGCAAAAACCAGAAAGATTTTCACAAGATACCTTTGTTTTGGTGTCTTTGGAAAACCAGCACAGTTCTTTCTCCTAAAGGATGGTTAGGATGCCTGATAAAAGCAAGTTCAGGTTTGTGTGTTGCATACTACTGCAAAAAGGCTTTCTGAATTTAAGTGTTACAGTCACATAACAGAAATAAAGGCCTATCTTTACTCTTATCTTAGATCAGAAAGGAAATATAAACAAGGTCAAGAACATGTATTTGAGCACACGAATCTGTAGAAGACTCAGTCACTGCTCTCAGACCACCCAATTGCTTGGTCTCACCATTACCTGAAAGATAATCCATCGAATTTGCCAGATTATTATCTTTTCTGGTTCATTACTAATCGTATAACCTTCCTAAGTGATATGTAGACAAATTTTTTCATGTTTACATTGCAACTTTCTAATTGTTAAGACGGTAAGCTGAAACAAAATAGGTGCAGCAATCTGTTAAACAATCCTCTCTGTACTAGAGGGCATTTACAGTTCACAGGTTTTGTTTTCAGCTTCAGATTCTAGATACCAGAACAGATTGATATCAATGCAACGCACTGCAGATAACACTAGAGGTATAATTCCACAGTAAGGGGATCTGCTCAGTGGAAAAATATGTAAGAGAACAGTGCCTCTCCCCAAATAAAAATCCAGAGCACACCTTTAATTTTCTTTTCCTCCTTGCAAACACCAATAATTGGTAACAAAAAACAAAGAAAAATTTTGCTAAACTACGTCAAAGTAGCGTTGGGAACTGACCTTTCCAGGCCACAAACCAATAGGCATGTCGGAGTTCATCTCTTAATGGCAACCCAGACTCAGAGTACAGCAGTGACATGAAAAAGTGTTTTTGGACTTGTTCACCTGACATGAGGCAGTATCTCCAGCAAATATTTATTTTAGCAATGTGGGACAGTATTTCCTGGTGTGTTGCCTCAGAACTGTTCAGTGAGTGGGATTACCATCTTTGCATGATAAGAAAAGAATGGCTACAGGCTGAAACCAGCTGAGCCCTGACCCAGCTGGCTTGGCTGAATGGTGGTTCTCCTGGGGTTACCCTATTGAAGTGGATGCTGGTGTAAAGAATTCACGCAAAAGGAAGAAACAGTACTTGGAGAAATGCCACCGATTTTCTTGAGTCATGCCAGGGAAATGTTTGACTTGCAGAGACTAGTCACTAACTGGAAGAGATGCCCTAAGGCTACACATGAGGGCTTGACTGTCCACACACACGAGAAGCAGCTACACAGCAGTGGCAGCAGAATCATGGTCAAGTGTTTACAGGGAAGCTTTTCCTGGAAAAGCTGCCTGTGTTTAACTTTGCCAGTTCTAATGGGGTGATTGTGACAAGAGCCTAAAGAAGGAAACACAGACTAGCTGCGGTCCGGCTTTCTCAGTGAAAGTGGCAATGCTGCTGCATGCAGAGGTATAGCCACTTAGCAAGAAGGATAAGCTTGCAAGTGGTTCATTGTATCTGTTTGCTTCCAGCCTAATGCATTTCCGAGCAGCCTGAAAGCTGCTCAGGATTTTTGTTTCAATGCATTTAGAGAGCAGGGGGAGGTAGAGAGAAGATGTTTCACCCATCGACTCTCTCTGACCTCAGAAAGCTGAAAGTTTTCATTGAAGAGGCTTTGCCTTGCTGTCTGCATCTCAGCTAAATAGGACTCTGTACCTACAAACAGATAACCAATGAATTCACTTAAATATCTGGCCATTGGAGCTGTAAAGTAGCATTTCATAGGCCAGTTAGGTGTTGGACTGACTGACTGAATGAAGTGCCAGGTGTAACTGGGAACAGAGAAAGAACATGGGAAGTTTCACATGATCCTCAGTTCAAAAACACTCTGGAGATCATAGGACCATAGAATAGTTAGGGTTGGAAAGGACCTCAAGATCATTCCAATCCCCCTGCCATGGCACCTCACACTAGACCATGTCATCCAAGACTCTGTCCAACCTGGCCTTGAACACTGCCAGGGATGAAGCATTTATCACATCTTTGGGCAACCTACTCCAATGCTTCATCACCCTCACAGTAAAGAACTTCTTCCTTATATTTATCATATATATTTAGGAGATGGGAATATGATTTGGTTCCAGCATTTCACTTGCTTGAAAAGCAGTATACATGCCAAAAATGAACAGGATAGTGCACTTTTAAATCAATGCCATTCTCAGTTTCTGTATACAGTCTCATCATCACTAAAACTCACAGGAGAACAGAAATCTAAGTACATATGGTAAGACAGATTGTGGTTTATGTCTTTCTCCCACCTGAAGATAATGCAGATATAGAAAAGGTTTCTAATTGTGTTCTTGCTAAGCCATCCTGCTGAGCATGACTGATTTGCAGGGTTTATATGAGTGTGTATCTGACTACTTAGAGTCTGTTTACTCTTTAGATGACAAAAGCATTCAAGAATGATTTCTTCCCCCTCTGGGAAAAGCAAGGGGAAAGAATGTCCCTTTTTTTGCAGTTGTTCTTTGAATTGTAAAAGCATGCATGCACTTGATTTGTATCAGTAAGCACTTTTTCTGGGCTAACATGAAATTTATACATGAGCCTCACTATCAAACAATTGCAACACATGCCTTCTAAGTGAGTTGCATTGCACCAACAGTTAATAAAATTATTCAGAGATTCCTATCATTTATTATCAAGCAAACCAGTCCACTGACTATTGTAAGGTTGGAAATGAGTTAGGTTCAACTTGATGATACTTTTGGGTCCCTTTCAACTTAAGATATTTTATAATTCTATGATTCTAAAATTCATTACTTCAGCACAAAAATCTTGTTGGATTTTGTTGTCCATGTTAATGTGGAGACGTAGGCACGGACCCCATTTCAGGTTAGGAAATGAAATCATTTATTATCTGAAGGTCCAGGATTGATATAGGCTCTACAAAGTACCCACGTGTATGAGCGGCTAATACAATTGGTTCGCTATCACCACCCACATGGTGATCTTCACTTCTTCATTGATTGCCTTGCTTCTCGCTGTTGTCCCCTCATTGGATACTGGTTCCTCGCTTCTTTCTTTCTTCTTGTCTTGCCTACTTCTCCCTGTAATACTCCCAAAACTTTCCCAGCAACATTCCTCTGCTATCTCAAAGCTTTCCCAGCAGCTAGTCTAGCTCAGAAATTCTTTACAATGAGGTTTACACCCACAATGTCACCCACCAATAATACCTGCAGTACACCACTGTGATTGTCAGGTACACCCAGCATCTCTTTTATTGTTTAGAAGGAAATAGAATAAAAACAAGGGATAAAATTCACCTTCTCTGACTTCAGCTAAGTTGGCTATCCTGACTTTCAAAATATCCAGGGCTGAGAAACTGTTGACTTTTCAATCGCTCTTACAGCAGTCTTTGTCTGAGACAAATCATGCCAGGAGTGAGCTGAAGGACAGGTTAGGTAAAACAATTTGAGCCTGCAGAGGCATAATACAGATTGCCTTATTGCATCACAATGATGACCCAATAAGCATGGGACTCTCAGGTAAGAGTGGAGAAAAGAATGTACCATTCAACTCCAACACCTATTCAAAGTAAAAGATTCCCACAATTTTAAGATCAGTAACTTCATAATGGAACAATACACATGAAAAGAACCTGATATAGCCAAAATGATTATTATGAAAAAGAATTACATTAAAGATTACTTAGGGCTCAACAGCTGCAGCATTCCCCTCAGAACAATTCCCAAAAACCCCCACAGAGGGCTGCACTCTAAGAAAGGACTCACAGTCCTCATTTCTCTTTCAAGTCACAAAAGACCAAACTACCCAAGTAGCAGAAATATCTGCCTTTCCTGTGTATTCTGAAGGTACTGTTGGACCATATTCATCCCTGTCCATGTAAGATGCTGTCACCAGTACCATTAGACATGCTAATGGGGAGTCAATAATTTATAACACAAATCATAGTCATGTAACCAGTAGTGAGACTGAACACCAGTCTTTCACCTCACACATGCAGAATTTGATGTTGGCAAATAATAAAAACAACTGCTGAGATAAGGACTCACAGTAAGGGTGAAAATACAGTAGCTCTGTCGTGTATATGTTAACTATGTTTTCATGCTCCTGATGCAGTGCTCACTGTGCAGAGGAAAAACAGCACCTTGCTTTCCTCCAGTGACCCAGAGTCACAGCCAAAGTAGGTTCAGGACTGCTGGGGAGAAGAGTGCAAATGCACCTCTGAGCTAAGTCCTGCCCCTCTGACTGAACTGCAGTTGTGTAAATGATTGCTGGCTCCCCTCTAAGGGAAATTAAGCGATGCTATGTGTTTATGGGTTTATATTGCGCAGTCTCTTCAGACAGGACTTTTCAAAGGCATCAGCTGTCTCCAGACTGTCTTGTAATAACCTTGGTTTATGCAACACTATGGGATTAAAGAGTAGCCACCTTGCCCCATTAGCAGCATCACTGAAACAGGAGATGTCCTCTTTGAAATGCAGTTTATTCGACAAGAATTTAGAGCAAAATCTTTGTCTAATTTCCATAACTGTATATAGTACTAAAAGGAAAAAGAACAAGAGAGAAGTATGATTATTTGAAAATTACTCACAGCTGGTTTATAGGGAAAGCATTTGCTAGGGAAGCATTAAACGGGAGCTGAAAAGTTTCTTTTAGTTTATGCTCATGTTCTCCTCTTTGGGCATTTTGTTTCTACACATCCACATTCATCTACATGCATATATGTAAATTGGACTCTCTTATGGCCAGAGCAAACCAGTTCCACCTTCACTTCATGACTCCTTTTTTCATGGCAGCAAATGCATTTGTGTTCCATTTCACTGGCCTCAAAGGAATACCTATAGAAATGAGATTTGCACATCAGTTTGCTGCCTGCTGTTTTCCCAAACTGATCCATATTTTCTGCTCCAAATGGAAGTACTTCTAAGGTGCAGAGGAACAAAATTTCCTGATTATTCATGGCAGATTTTATCAGGATGGTATTAGCCATTCAGGGCCAGATCCTTTGATATCAATGGGGAAAATCCCAGTAACATCAGTGGATTTTGGATCAGGCCCATTCTGGCAAGACAGAAAGGAGCAATTCATGCAGAAATTT
Organism: Forpus xanthops; assembly: GCA_032466535.1. Classification (NCBI taxonomy): domain Eukaryota; kingdom Metazoa; phylum Chordata; class Aves; order Psittaciformes; family Psittacidae; genus Forpus; species Forpus xanthops. The sequence continues at coordinate 23,030 of JASSUY010043322.1, read as the reverse complement.
TCCTGCAAAGAGCAGGAAAAAATTCCAGTAAGCACCAGAGCTGTTAAAAAAACACATAACAGTATGTGAAGCAAATTGAATTTAGTTGATGTTTTTTCAAAGGGGTCTATTTTCCTAACTAAGATAAGGCATTCTGGTCACACTACATATGTTGCTAATGACTGACAGCACACCCAGTTTCTCTATCAGGCCCTTCTAAACGGGCAGAAGGGGACAAACAGCTGCAGCCCATTGGCAACAAGAACACAGGAAGATCAGACAGGGGGGCAGGCAGAGAAAGGTTTCCTACTTACACAGAATAAGTACTGCATGTCCCTTCACAAAAGGGCACTGGGACAGGAGCAGCTGATTTACAGTTGTTGTGGACGATATACTGCTCTTTCATATTGCGTTTGCATTTATGCGGTAGGTCAATACCTGTACAAGAAAATACTTCTGTTAGACTTCTTCATACTGGAAAGTATATGTTTTGAAAGTTATCTGCTAGGAAATCAAGGGCAGATCAACCTACTAAAACTTTTTTGCAGTTCAAATGCATAACCAAAGAAGCAAATGAGGGCGCAAAGAGGCATTAAGAGAAAAGGAAATCAGAGACTTCTAGTGCTCCCATTGGAATAATGAGGCAGACTTTTACCCTCAGCTATGAGGTACAAAACTGCACTGCTGTTGTAAGAGTCAAGTCTGTAGAAACTGCAGACTCTCAGTGCATGCAGAAACAGGACTGCAAGCAAGGGAGAACCTAATAGTGTTGAAATAGGGAACTGGTGATTTAATGCACTCACATGTCTTGCAACAGCCATCTGAAGTCACATCAACTGTCCCCTGTATTGAAAGCAAACATGACCAAATAGTTCAGAGGCACAAATTTCTGAGGAGGTAGTAGCAACCGTGAGAGTTCAGGAATAGTTCTCTCATCTCTAACCTTACAGATTCCATATCAGACATAGTTGTGTATGAATTATATACAAAACTGCTAAAAAAAAAATCAGCAAGGAAGGGAGTGAGTTTTCTTAAAACTGCATATCATCTCACAAGCCAGGTAAGATGTTCTGTAACACATGCCTGACCTTATGCAGGTACTACTGAAGCCTGAACAAAACCCCAACCCCAGGGAATGAAAGCTGATCCTGGAATTGAATAGCCTGACCTTAGCAGAACCTACTCCAAAGCTAATTCAGGTCAGTGGCTGTCTTTGTCCCTGGTTTGGTTTTCTCATGTAGCACTTACTTAGTGATGCACCAGGTACCAGCAGATGTTGGTTTCAAAGGCCCGTTATGAGTTACCTTTTGCTCGATTCTTAACACTGGTGTTTCTTCGGTGATGAAAAGCCCCACCTTGCTATTGCCCCAATAATCTCTTTCAAGTTCTAGTGCTTATCCCACAACAGTAAAACATGTAGGTTGTCTGCAAACAGTTTTTCTTACTTCCATGGGAAATCTCATTCAGGGATGAAAAATGACATTTCCTTAAAAAAAGGACAATCAGCTCAGAAAGATCAAGAAATACAGAAGTGACTCATAAAAAGCAGTAAAGAAAACCCCCAGGCCAGCAGGGCTCATTGCAGAAGTCTTTTTTTCTGGCTGAAAAATACTTACTGGGACACAGTTTGATTCTTCAAATGGTAGGCAGACCTTTATTGTGCCAGTCAAGGAAAACTTGCCTGCTGATTCAGTGCACGTGTACTGAGTACAGTTATCATATGGAGATTTATAACTCTTTCCAACCTAAGTAAAAACAGGAAAAAGACAAAACAAAACAAACCCAACCCCATATAGTGTAACAATAAAAATTAAATAATGCAAAAATACTACAGTCAATGAACTGGCAGAAGAGCACGGTTTTCCATATCACTCTGAAAGTGCAAAGATATCTGGAATTATATCTGCAAATCAAGTACTAGATTCACCTACTAAGAGCCCATGCAGAATCCCTTCTGTAGCCACCTAGGTGGAAAGAGTGATCAGAGAATAAAAGATGAAATGGAAATAGAAAAGATGCAGAATGCAATAGCAACCAGAGAAGGGATAGCATGAAAGAAAACAGTGACTGGTTGACACAGGCCATTAACCCTTCACAGGAGTAGCAGGCTGTAATAAAATCAGAGCTAGCCTCCAGTCTCAGTCCATGTCTACACAACACTATGCTCACAAGACACAGTGTATTACTACCTGGGTGTGTTACCAAGTCATACTACAGTGCAGCAGCTATGCCATTTATGATTTCTGCCTCAGCAAATTCGAAACTAGTGGTAGAACAGTTATTCAGCTTGTTCACACTATTTAACCCTGTATCTCCAAGGCAAGATAATGACACAGTTTCAGAACAAAGCATTATGATGTGAAGCCAGATCATGCATCTCTGCAGTATTACACAGTGTCACCATCCGCTCAAAATTCTTTCTCTTGCATGTCAGGAGGAGGCAGGGTAACATGAATTCCATTCCTGCTAGAGATGCATCATTTTACAGCACAGCAGAGAGCAGCTGTATAAACATCATTTACTTTGGAAATACAGACACTTTTATATCTCCCAGAGTTCCTCCTAGCCTCAAAATGTGTGACACCGGTTCAAAAAATGCTGAGGTCTTTTTGATAATCTAGCTTTGTGTGCAGAGCAGGGGAGTGCTTACCTCAATGGTCACATTGCCAAATGGAAAATTCGCCACACATGCCACTTGCTGGCACTGACTGCAGCACTGACCCTCCTCTTCCACACTGCGGAAACCCTGGGGGAATAAAGTTTGCATTTAGCCATGTTATCTGATGTCTTGCTCATGAAAAACCGTTGGACCAAAGCCACAATGGAGATGACAGAGGAAATAAGCCAACTTTCTAGTTTCATTTCTGTTGTCCTTAGAAACCTACTGAAACCACTGTAAGTCTGACAATCAAAGCTGATAATTCTTTCTCTTATTGAATAATGACTTCTGGGTACCGCCGTTATCATCAAGACTCTGCCTTTGGCTATTCTTCTCGCTAACATGCAAGTCAGGCCAAATAAATTCATTCAGTGTATGATTACTGGCACAATCTACTTCCAGTGCTTGGTCTGATATGATTATCCACGAGAACTGCTGCTGTCAGATGTGAAGATCATGAATCAGTTACTTCCTCCCCTCTGTTTGAGGTCTCTTGGTAAGTGTAGCTGGCTTCAGGATAAAGGATATTAGTTTTATCCATTTTTAGGATTGACAGTGGCCTGGAAGAGAAACCACTCTGCTTACATTCAGTAACAGACAGCTGAACATTTTGTGCGCAAACTCTCAGCTCTTGAGTACTGAGAAGTATCTGAACTATAAACTGTTGTGCAGTTTCTTTAGAATCTGAATTTTTGAGATGACTGTGGGCAACACCAACAGAACTGCGCAAATGTTATCTTTCAGCAGTCAGTTTGTCCTTGCTCTCAGGGCATGTCTTCAAGGGTGATCTCTTAAACATGTTAGATCAAAAATAAGCAGCCTCTTAAAAAGGACTTTACAAAAAAAAATCTAATAGAAGATTATATCCTTCTATCTTTCAGTGGGGAAGCAGTTATTCTGTGCCAGCTTTAGAGTACAACACCTCAACAACCATTGATCATGATCAAGCAGGCTGAGTGTGCAGCACTGACCTGCTGGCAGGTGGTTTGGCATTTCACTGGAACACACCGGATATGATTGGTCTGTGTCACAGCATCCTGTTCCTCTGTGCACACACAGTCCTCACAAGTGCTTTTAGGCACCATTGCCCCAGGCTGGAAATATAGAGGAGAGAGGAGACAGGCCATGGCAAGAATTCAGTGGGTTCTAGAATAAACATAACATCCCCAAGACTGAATGTTATGCTTTTGATTTATTTTTTGGGAGAACTTCCTGAAACTAATATCTCCAGATCTCTAAAACCTCACACTGCCAGTATCACAAAATGAACTGAAGGCTGACACTCCCAAGTGCATCAGTGGCATTAAATAAGTTACTACAACATCTCATAAATTCCATGCATCCATTTTCACTCATTTTGACCTAGTAGTTAATCTTACAACATCTAATGAAATTTAAAATTTTATTCAATCACAATTCTGACTTACTGACTCTAAAATAAAGGTAAAATCCCATTTAGTAAGCAAGCTACTGGTCTCTAGCATTACTTGCTTAGGAACAGTTACAATAGTACATACCATCAGGGAAAAATTGTGGGCATTCTAATCCTACTTTTTATGTAAGTGCAGCAAGAAAATTTCAGAAAATTCTGTCTTAGGCAGCATTAACCTGTGGAAAGAAATGTCTGGAAGAAAACCTACCTTAAATTCAACTCCTTCAGAAACACATACACCTTTTGGTACTGTAAGAAAAAGGAAAATTAAAAGGATGTGCTAGGAATGATGTAAACAGTAACTCACCTGTGAATTGTCAGTGGTTTAGAGGAAATATAGAACTGAACTAATTCAGTAGCCTTAATATTCCACACAAAAGGGGAAAAAAATAACTAGTATATAGTGCTAATTGTTATTTGGAAACCCACATGTAACATCTGTTATGCACAAAGTGGGGGATAATTCTGTATCCTGGTATTTTCCATATGGGAAAATCTATTTACCTCATGGGATTTTACATATACTTGAAATTAGTTGAGCTTTCCTTTATTGCTAACCACCTTGCTGGTAGCAAGGCCAATTTGAAGCTGAGTCAGGAATGTGAATCTGGAATTATAATTTGTCAGCAGAGCTTCTGGATCAATTAAATGTAGCTGACTTTCAGTATCTGACCGATAACTTGCATTCACTGAACTCAAGCTAAAGAGAAGCTGCACAAATTATTCCACCTCTCTCCCCAGAAAAGCATCAGTTGTAAAAGCTGGAAGGGGAAGGGGGAGAAGCTACTGCTTCTGATTTTGACTTATTTAGAAAAAAAATGGAGTAGTTCAATGAATAAATAAAACCCTTTAAGGAAACATGGTACTTACTACAGGAGAAAATAGGACAGCAACCATCCTCAGATATAGCAACCACTGGCTGGAAGCCTAAGTCACATCCCGTTTTGTTGATAATGCAGGTTTTTATATCACATTCTGCAATAGACAACAGAGATAAAGTAAGCCAAAGCATCCCATCCAGCAGTGTTACTTGCACACAAATATTGAATATCTAAGGGATTGGGTAGAAATAAATGATTCTTGAACCACATATTTTTTGAGTCTGGAACATGTTCAGGTGAAGTATCTCTAAGCGTGCCCTACTGTAAAGCTCTTCCCTGGACATAAACTTCTGGTTCTTTATCCTGCTTCTCTTCCCGCACTTGGGTTTTGGATTTCCGAAAAAGTAAAAACCTTCACATCAAAGAAGAGACAGAGAAACAAATCAGGGTAAAGATAAATGAGTCAGAGAGCAATAAAAATGAAGAGGTGGTGGATGAGAGTAAAAGATGTAAAGGTTGGGACATGCAAGGCAAAGCTCCCTGACAATGTCCACTGTTCCCTTCAAGGCATCCAAGAAACTTAATGGACCTCTGCCTGACAGCATGAAGGGATGAGGAACAGAAAACCCATCCCACCACCATTATCAGGATACTCTGTCCTGCATTCATAGGTGCTGAGAATAGCCAGGGCTAGGAACAGGTTGATGAGGAGGTCCTGTGCTGTGGTGGGCATTTGGGAGGATGCAAATGAAAAGGTGAAGGCAGAGATATATCAAGAACCACTACAAGAAGCCGTGGGGGAATCTGAAAGATGAGAACATACACCCTTATTGGATGAATCTCTGTGCAAGAATCACCCTGTAATTTCATAAGTGAGAAGAGCCAGAGGACACTTTAAAGCACCTGGTCATCCCAGTGATCTATGGGTGATTTTCCAACATAAGTGTCTGACGGTTCATGGCACTAGTTTAGAATACAAGCCAGACCAGAAGAGGTCTCTTCTGACAGCAACAGCTCCTGACATGTGGATGGAAGAAATGATCTCTGAAGTGCGCTTATCTGAATTCGGTACATGTGGGGTACCAGGTCTCACTTGAGGATTGCTGCTAAAGGCAAATGAGACCACATTATGACATCTGAATTATCTACTCACCACAGACTGTATCTGTGCAGCATGGGTCATCCAGACGTGTTTTAATTTTGCGTACAAAGCCCTCTTTAGTGCAGTTGATAGGTGGAGATTTAGCACAAGGGCGGGGGAAGCAAGAGATGTTCAAGGTCTCCTCATCGCAAGTACAGTATTGACAGTCATGCTCCCAAGCCTCCCTAGGCTGTGTAAAAACCAGGGATAGTAGTTCAGAGAGAAAAACTATAAGCATTATATTAATGAATGTCTGCTTCAAGACAACGTAGGGCTGAATTACCCTAGTTTATATTGCAGGAAAATCACGGTTCAAATTCCAGAGGGAGAAGAGAACAGTATGAAAAGGTGCCATTATCTGACACCTTCCTATGCAGGTATATGTGTCTCCAGAAGGGAAGTCTAGTAATTCTACCAGGAAACAGTGATTCCCACAAACTGCTATTGCAGCTCACCACTTAGGATTAAAAGAATAAATTCATGCAGTCATTTTTACAGGTCACATCACTCAGATACTGTATCTGGGTCTCTACCTTTTTCTTTTTTCTTACCTGTTTCACTGACCCGTCTTGTGCAGTGCAACCTATAAAATTAATTACACATTACTTTTACGGCAACTGAAGTGGGGAAAACAACAGAAGCAGGAAGACAGGAATACAAGGAAGGTCTTGAAATCTGAGAAACAGCCACAAAGAGAGATATAGAGTGCAAAGTTGCAGGCTTTTTTTGTCCCAAACTATCCAAAGATCCTCCTCTTTCTTCTTCTGAAAGTTGTACTTTTGCATAAGAGCAGGCAGAAACTGCCAATCTGAAACAATTTCAGCATAGATCAGGTCAGTATCAAGGTCTTCCCCTATTTCCTCTGTACCCAGAACATCCCCAATAAGGGGGGGGAGAACTTCTAGTCAGGCTCTTACCCCCTCCATTTACATTATTTCTTACCACAGACAGAAACACAAATGCCATCATGATCATTCAGCAGAATTTTTCCATCAGGACAATAGCACCCCTCAACAAACACTGGTGTGCTGTTCTGGGAGGGAAGGGTTTTTCTAATGACCCCTCTGTAAAATTAGAACATAAACAGGAATGAATGTGAGGTAGAAATGTGTCCCAGGGCAATTAGACACCTAATTCCCAGGGGAATGTGAACTTCCAACCTTCCTCTTCAATTTTCAAGATACAGACTTGAAAAATTGCCTTAGGAAATGACCCACCTGCTGAAGCAGGTGTCTCTTTTTGCTTCTCCACACGGCTTGTATACCTGATCCTGAACACAGCTGGCCTCTGTGGAGCATTACAACATACAGGTTAGAAAGCCCAGACCTGTGCATATTCTTCGTTGCAGAAGGGACGATCTGCTCCCAGTAACACAGCCTTCCCCATGGGTCCCCGCAGCCCAGGCTCCTGCCTAGCGAGAGGCTCCTCTTCAGCTTCAGGAAGAGGGGATCGATGTATTCAGCAAGCTGCTTGCTACAGTACTAGTAGCGCTTACCCCTGAATCCCTGGGCGCCCCCGAGAGAGGTAAAGCACTGGGCGAAAAGCTGTGTGTTGCCATCTAGTGACATAGGTATAGGTAACACACAGGGCTCCTCAGCTGAGGTATTCGGAACTGACCATGAGCCTATTTCCCACTTGTTTTGTGCCAGTTGTGGACTGTAACAACCACTTTGACTTGTTCCTGCTTTTTCTCAGGCCCAGAGCAGCTCAGGAAGGATTGAAGCCTGATGATGTGGAGGAACACAAACAGGTGTGTAGGTGAGGAAAGAACAGACCAAGGCTGTTTCACCACAAGCAGGTCTTTCCAGGCTTACCACAGTGCCCATTTGCTTGCGTCCTCCAGTCCACGCAGACCCCTTGGAGCCCACACAATGCTGCATATGTCTGCACGCTCTGGCACTCGGAGCTGGGGTACTGTTCTGAGCACCCACTGGCCACACACGCCTCGTAGTAGGGCTGTGGGTGGACCACACTGTGGCACTCAGTCAAGTTCCTTTGCAAAGCAAGGAGACAGACATGTCATTTCACTTTCTTGGGCTACTTCCAAAGAAGAATTCAACTCATAACCAAACTTGTCCCACCCTGGAGGCCTCAGGGTAAAGATACAGCTACAAATTGCTCTGATAGGCAGTACACCCACGCAGCTCAGTTAAGCGTGAGTTTTACCTCCCATTCTTTACAATGCTTTGAAAGGAAGCAATTTTATGTTGAACAAGTACTTGCAAAGGGAAGTCTTCATTTACTTACTATATTCTGACTGAGTTCTTTTTTATCCAAAGCTTTCAGATACAGAATTTTAGCTAGTTTCTGGCTGGCTTCTCCAGAAATGACAGGCAGGGGGAGTGCCAAGCAGCAGATGCTATTGAGAGAGGACTGATTTTGATAATACAGCTGAAAAGTGTCTGCCAAACTCAGGAACATTCACGTATCATTTCACTGCTCAGCTTTTCAAGGTATATTAGACTTCATATTTTCATCATTTCTTATAAGCAGTTCACCTAAGTCAACGTAGTGAAGCACAAAATTATCTTGCTGACTTATTTTTCTGGCACTTTTGCAAGATGTCTTACCAAATGATTTTACACAGATTGGAAGGCTCACAGTGCTGATGATCTTCAATCTCAGCTGGTTCTGAGACACCTGGATTACAGTATCTGTTGGTTGGATCTGGGACTTTCCAGTCTAATGCCATCTCTTTGAAGGACTCCATAACTTCACTGTTCCTCTTCATAGCATCATCAAATTTCTGGTTGGTACAGGTACCTGGTAGCAATGTAAAAGCAAAGTGAAAGTTTGAGGACAGCTGATGCTGATGGATCTGCTTTTAGAGAAAACCTGGAGGGAAGTTCTCCCTGTAGGAAGGTAGCAACATGCGGGGTCCTATCTGAGTTCACAAGAACTGTTTGTGAGAAAGAGGGCTAGAAGAAATAGTTTGCCAGTTACTCATGAAAACCAGAGTTGATATCTTGGTTGATAACTTCTTCCTGATGCTAAAGCAACTGAGATGGCTTTATCTAGCACAGAACTGTCCAGATTTTGTATATTCCCATATTATATAGATATGATCAAGAAGAAAGGCTTAGAAAGAGCCTATCTCCATCCACCAACAGGCTGTAAACAGTGACTTAAAAGTGACTTAAAACTCTGTCTTTTGACAGTGTCTTTCTACCAAATAGAAATACATTTATTAAAATTTGGGAGAAATAGAAACCAGTGGATTTGCAAGCATTTACAGATGTTTACAAGGGCATGAGAGAAAGAAGTAGAAAAATTTCTTGCATTCATTACTGGCAGTTGATGAGGACACTCACCACACAGTCCCATGGTACTATTATAAAACTTTCCAAAGGAGAGTTTTATGTAAAATGTAAGTCGACTGTAGGAGACATAAACTTCTAATTCAGGTATTTCTACTATGACATAGAGGCTGGAACTGGTTATCCTGATACCATTCTTGGAAATGTCTGGAATAACTTTCTCAGCATTAAACAAAATCTAAAAAGAAGAGAAACAAAAGTCTCTATGGACACCCTTCTGTTGAGTAAGGTGTGAGGTTTGTGCAACTGGAAAGTAGAGCACAGGTTCATACTTCAGGTGTACCAAAAGAAATCTGTCAAAAGCAGTCATTTAAGCAGTTCTATATGATTTCTTTTTAATATGCTGTAATTTCTTTTTTTAATATTTATGTCAGGAAGAAAAACTGAAAAAGAAAACAGCTTTCAATTATGTGATATTTTCCCAAGCTTTTAGCATATACAAATTTTTGTTGACACAAAGGAACAAAGAGAGAGAAAGCAATGTAATTACATTTCCTACCCATTGCATTTTTACAAGTTTCATCCTTTGTCATGACAGGACATTTGGCAGTACAGTAATATAACTACAACAAAATAACACTGAGAATTAATTTTTCATAATACTTTACCAAGTTTGTTTCTTTTCCATGTTCCATTGCTTGTGTCAGAACAACAACAGAGTTAGAGTAAAAAATGAGAAGGGACATTGAACAAATTGCTCCATCAATGGCACTGCAGTAGTAGGTGTCTATGTGAATCCAGAAGTTGTGTGTGTCAGGGTGAATTGACTTGACAAGCACATAACTGCAATTTTCTTTAAAATTATAATATGTTCCATCAAAAGTCACATAATGCTCATTTCCCCATCCACTGCAAATACCTGAAAGACAGAGTAGCAGACTTCAAGCTTGGTTTCTGACTTTCCTGTAAATACAAGCTGGTTTTAATCCTTTTACTTGCTTTCAGCGAGAGCTGAAATAACCAGTTTGGTAAAGAATAATTAGCCTAGCAAGGACACTGTTATCTGCTGTTAAAAGTAAATGCATTAAATTCCTTTCCATTATATCCTGCTGAATTAATATGAATATAATACAGGTATTGACCACATAGACATCTTTCTTGAGACCAAAGTGAACACAACATAAATTTCATGATTTCTCCTGCTGCAGTACTTACACTGACACTCGAAGACTTCACAGCAACCAGATTCATCATAGCGTTTTGCGAATGGGAAACCATTGACACAGAGTTTCAGTTGCTGAGGTGGGCAAGTCATGCTGGACAGCTTAATATTGTTTCCCTCTCCCAGGCAAGTCGCAATCTGGCAGTTTCCGAAGTTCCATGTTTCATTAAACTATTGACAGATTGAAATAGGAGAGGCACATGACAAAGCAGTGCAACAAAATTTTTAAAATCAACACAGTTGATTGTCTAGCATGACATTATTTGTTATCATCTACTCTTTCTCTGTAAACCAGACAATATGAAACATATAGCTATCAACAGAGCCTTGGTATCTACTTCTGTTCTACAACATTTTGTATAGGACTCAGTATTAAGGTCCTAAGCTAATTTCTGACAATGGAACACTGCCAGATGTGCTTTCCTAGTCTTTGTTCATCTTAGCTAAATCTATCCAGTTATGATCACTTAGATGTTTCAGTTGAAGAAAATAATCTTCAGTCTACTCCCTCAGTAATTTGGGGGCTTCTGATATAGTTCTAAATCATGAAATTCAGCCACACCCTCAGACCAGCTGTAATGGTGCTACTAGCATCAGAGGAGAACACTAAATTCTGGCTGTAGGCAATTTGATAGCTAAAGAAACACATATTCTTTCATTCTCTCACCTTTCTGGGAGGAATGAGCCCAAGACAATCGCTCACAGGAGTCCCTGTTGAAGCAGGAATTTGGTTTGGTGCACTGGCAGCAGGTGCTAGTGGACAGGCTTCAGAGTTTGGATCACACATCTTGAGTGCCTCAGTATGACCAATTTTACACTCTGCCCAAATTAATTCAATCTGACATGATGAATTGCAAATGGAGTAAGCACAGTGACCTGATACATTCACTGGCAGAGAAACATTTTCTCCTGCAAGACCAAAACAAAAGGTAGTGCTAGACTGCAAATGAAACTGGAAACTCTCAAGGCCTATTCATCACAGATCAGCCACATATTTAGCCCTGTATTTAGCTATCTGGTCTGCCTCTACCCACTGGCCATGTTCAGATATGGCTGTTTGCAACTCCTTGAATTCAGTGGCTGAATCAGACCTCAATTCATCCAAACGGCAAAGGCTGAGGGAGTGCCACAGACAGTTAATCTAAAATTCTGCTCTTAAGTACATTAGTGAGAATTGAAAATGAGTACAAGAAGAGAGAATATCGAGTATATCACTGAGTGCATGTGGTCTTCTCAAAGACCAGGAGACAGGTGGTTCAGGAGCTACTAAGAGATGAAGAAGAGTCTTCCTTCTTCTTTGTTTGGAATATGACTGTGGATTACAAGCACATGTTCAGCAGTTTAGGATTTAGGGTTTGTGTACGCTTCCTCATATCAGGGAGATCCAAACCTGGACAAAGTCATAAGATATAGGAGTTGTTAGTTACAGCTCAAAAGATGTAACAAGATGCGGTAATATGTAATTGCAGGAGGTGGAATGAGCACTTGCTGAAGCACTTTTATCTAACAGTACATCTTCCCACATCAGTGGTGCAGAAAAAAATTTGATTTCTCACCCATTTTTATCAATTGTCCATTGTCATTGCAGAAGCAGGGAGTGGTTACCATTGATGATGGAGGTATAGATGTTACAGGTTGCATTTGTGCTTCTGCAGGAAAGGAACACAATACTCAAATCCTTTCCTACTCTACCTTCAAGCCCTATGGCATTTATTACATTCTCTAGAGACTCAAAAAGGGGAACAAAAAATATTTTTTATGCCGCCACCACATTCTCTACATGCACACACTAAGAACATCATCTCTGTATTTATACACTCTATTAATTACACTGTGTGCTACTAGAATAATACATACACACATTCCCCCTTGTAGTTATTTTTTTAATCTGTATAGAATACAACAAACCACTCTCCTACCATTGCTTATTAATTCCAATTTAGGATTTCTTTGAACTTTCTAAACCTGCAGGACATGGCCTGACTTTGGAGAAGTGATTTCCAGTGGCACACCTTTTTGCTTTTTAATGCCTTGTTGCAAAGAATCTTTTTGTTTAAATACAGACAGATCATTTTGACATTCTACTATGCCACCTACACTCTGCTTTCAATAGTCCTTCCTTTCCTAGCTATTACTGCATGACACTTCTTATTCCAGTTGTTAACACATTTAGTAAATACCAAATGCACGGGTATGTTTCTTAAGCTCTTCCACTTGCGTGGAAAACCTAACTTTAAGTTTTCCTTGTTCCCTTTGTATAATTTGCTACCAGGATTATACATATTTCTTATGCTATAATCATGAAGCAAAATTCTGCCTTTTCTTTACTTCTTTTTATTTCCTATTTTCTGTTCATTCACATCCCCTTCACCCTGCAACTTCTTTTTTGAGAGGGGAGTAAAACACCAGGCAGCTTTATTTTCTTGCTTCAGAGAGCATTTGAGACTGAATTATTCCAATACAGAAAACAGAACAATAAGAAATAGTATGATAAAGGAGCAAAACAAGGTTTAGAAGTAAGAAATATTGAGACTAATAACACCAGAGTGTCAACTGTGGTATGCTATAGGTTATTGTAAAAGCTGTACTGAAAAATGGCTGAATCACCCTATTCTCTGTTTACCCCATTGACAGTAAGAATTTATATAAATTACACTTTTGGTCTCCACTATGAGACCCACAAGTTTTGACCCCTCATTGCTTAACTTTCAACTGCCTTAAATTCTTTGACATGCAGTAGGAGTGTTTTTCCAAGATGAAGGATCTTATTACCATTACAGACTTCCATAAAATCACTACCAAACCTCTTACAAATCTAGTACCTTGAGCTGGTGTAGATGGTGTTCTGCAAGGGATGAATGTTTTAATGATCTCCCCATTAGGGCCACAGACAGCATCACCACACGTGGTCCCATATGCTTGGCTGTATACAGTTTCATTTAAGGTGTAGGTCTTTCCATTGTAGCAGCAAAGGCATTCTGAGGCACCAAAAAGAGCAAATGCTGTGGTAACGGGAGACTTGTAATATAAACACAACTATAAAGAAAACCAAACTCTGGATTTACTCTTCCATAGCTAATATCATCAAACATGAATTAGCTGGCTGAAAAAATATCTCAATTTCTGCTTGAGAAGTTGCACTGGTAGTCTACCTCATTTACTTAAAATAGGTCAGATTTTCATGGTTGCTAGTGTTTCTTAGAGTCAGCCTGCATAGTGGAACTACAGGCTAGTAAAAGCATCAGAACTGATGCTATGATTACTCAGCATGGAACTCAGGTGCATTCCCTCTTGGCAGAGAATGTGACTGGGACTACTGCCCTGCTGAGTGATAAAATACTGGTTCAGAAGATGCTGCACAGCTATTTGTATCCACTAATGAGGAACATGTGATAAACGATTTATGTAAATGAGAAACTCCTCAGGTTTTGGAGAATATACATTCAGGAACCAAAGGGAATATATCTATTACTGTAACAAAATCAGTAAAATTGAAGACATGTTGTCTGCTGGCTCACTCTGTATTTTGGAGTGTGATGTGGTTTCCCCCAGATATGGGAATGAATTGATAACATACCTTAAGAAGTGTGTCCTTCAAACACACAAACATGTCTCTTATGAGATAGCTGTTTAAGGCTTATTATGAAATTAGTAAACAGGAAATATCTACATGGACTTCTACAAGATTTGACCCATCTAAAAATTCTCATTAAAACAGTGACCATAAATGGCATGCTTCAGACTACTTTCTGTCTGTCTTCACTGACTACTAAAAAAGTATAAGCATGGAGAAGTGGTATTTACCTAGGTGAGATGAATCCCAGATTTCACACCTCCCTCCTTTCTCTCTATTATTATCCTTCAGACAGTTCATCAAATTAAAGGTTGGATTTTGCTTATTAAAGTATATCTGTACTGCTGTGCATCCACCTACTGAACTAGCTAGCTAGGGTCCTATTACCAGTACACCTGCAGTAACATGTGGTGCTGTGTTGTTCTAGTCCTATGCTGGAATATACTATTCTATACTATTCTTTCCTATACCTATACTCAGTGAATAGTGAGGGTGGTGAAAAGTTACCTTTGGAGTCTTCAGTACACAGTTTCTGCTCAGGATCACTGAAGATAAAGAGAAAAGACGTGGTTTATTGACTTGAATCAATATGCGGAAAAACAATGCCTGCAACAGTATCTAGTTTTACATAAGAGCCTGCTCCTAAAGGATTTGATGATAATTGCCACTGCCTATGAACATAAACTAAACATTACCTAGCTTATCCTTTCCAGGGCTATTCTCCCTCTCTCACCATCAACTGACCTACCATGAAGTGCAGTTGGGGAGGGAGACACACTCCCTGCTCTCCTCATCAAAATATGGCTTATCAGGACTGCACTCCGGGTAACAGCCTGAAAAGTTAAAGTAAAAAAAAAGCATTCTTAGTCTGCTTTACCTAGATACAGGGAAAACACATAAATACCTCTATCAGATGCAGATATGATCCAAAAATTAATGTAATCCCAGTACAGATGTTCTTTATACTACAATTAATTTTCCACATCCTCTTTTTCCCTCTCTCCCAGAAGTTTCAACTATTAGTCAGTCAACAGATAATTATTATTTGCA
Source organism: Forpus xanthops (assembly GCA_032466535.1). Lineage (NCBI taxonomy): Eukaryota > Metazoa > Chordata > Aves > Psittaciformes > Psittacidae > Forpus > Forpus xanthops. The sequence goes on along the minus strand of JASSUY010043322.1, from coordinate 7,895 downwards.
AAATTAGACTGAATGACTTTTTATTTGTCACCAGATTTAAAGACAACAGATAAATTACGCAACAAATTTCACCATCACAAGGGGAATTAGCCCAGGTAAATGAGTTCCTGGGGCAAATGGAATAGTCTTTCAGCAATCTTGATGTTTAAGACATTTAAAACCAGACTAATAGCTTCAACTTCCATAAACTTCATCAAAGTAAGATAAGAATTACCTTCTAAACTGTACAGCAAGTTCCCACATTTCCCTTGTGGGTTCCTGCAAGTCTTTAGACAAGGGGCTCCACAGGGTTTATAGAACCACTCATGTTTGTCAGGTGGATTGTAATAATCACAGAACACAGCTGGAATAGACGAATAAAAAACCTGTAAGTCTCAGACACCAGACAGGGGGTATTTTCTAAATCTTGTAAACAAGAGCTTCTTAAGTCATGTGTGCACAGTGATGTTAAAATTCTACTCTTCTATATCTCCAATGTGCATGAGCACACAGAGCACTGCTTTTCTGTGAGCATTTTCAGTGCAATACTTACGGCAAATGGAAGGAGTTCTCCAGTTGATACAGACACCAGCTCTGCTACAGCTTCTCGAATAAGCAGCGACTGAGGTACAAAAGCACTCACAGTCTCCCACGCTGTCACAGCCACAGAAGTCAGAAATACAAGATTCATAATATGGTATTGGGTTGACCTATAAAAACACCAACACATCTATTACCACAGAGCACCTGCTCCACTGTGTTTTGATGAGAGAATTTCGTCATCCACTCCCAGTTTCTTTGCAGAGCCAGGCTGGTTTTGACAACCTGAGGCCATCATGAAGGAGACATGACATCTTATACAGGTAGTTTTCTATTCTACTCTTCCAATTCAGGTAGAATTGGACTATAAATCTAATTCTCATGTGTGTAATACAGGTATATATGCTTAAAATATCTTTGCAGTGTGATTTCTGCATGAGTGATCTACCTTGCTTTGGCTTAGCACAACTGTATAGTCTGTACACTCTCTGAGCGATAGTGATTAAGTGAATACTAAATATTTCCACTGAATTTCACATCACTTGTGTTTTAATCTGTGCCAGCATTAACTAACCAAGGAAAATAAGCCATGTTTGCTTTTAAATGGCTTATTAAATTGCACTGAAGCTTTGTACAGACATTGTCATTAAGAATTAGCAGCCTTGTTTCTGTTTAGATTAATTCAAGTTGTGTCAAAAATAAGCCAATAATCTCTCTAAGTAATTTGAATAAACTTTCCTAAGGATTCCCATATAAACAGTCCTTTGCTAACTTCAGATTTTACAAACTGATACCTAAGTTTTTACTTGTGGTGGCCGACTATTATTCTCATTGTCTTCAGTTGCTCAAAACAGGCACTGTTGTTTCCTCAATATTGTGCAACAGGATTCAACTGGCATAGCAGTAAAGTGAGGTTTTGAAAGAAGTAGCCCTTATACTCAAGGATGCTGTGTAATAGACTTTAATAGTAAAAATTTGTGTGCAAATGTGCTTTATAATAGCAACAAATACCTAGTATTTGTGAACAAATACTAAGGGTGGTAGAACAGGATTACCTTACTATGACAGGCTTCAAAGATGGTACTCTTAATGATGCTGCAGTGCTTTTGTCCCAGAGCAGTCTTGAAAGGCTGATCAGCACACAGGTCCGTCATATTTATATTTGAGCAGGTGCTTGTTATTTTCCAGCTGTTTCCAAACTCTTGGATACTCATCTCCATGGACTGCCCTCTGGTTGTGAAGTCATTCCTTGAGCGGCCATCAAAGTCCCCACAAAGGCCACAGACTTTTCCCTGGGTAATTTGTGTAAGCACAGTAAATAGCTTGGTTATTTTGTGTTCAGCCCGCTGTTTGATAGAAATAAACAATAGAACAGGCTAAGGCAAAGTAGCTGTAAATCTCTAAACAGCCATCACAATGAGGCTTAGAGAAAGCTGGACTTCAAATGACAAAATCACTCTGTTAGCCCTCCAATATAGCAAAAAGTCTGTCTCCTAGCTCCAAATATTCTGGAGCTTTTCATATTGACTGAACAATGAAATAAAAAAACCGCACAAGACATGACCTGATTGATTCTTCTTGTCCACCTAACCAAAAGCTTTTGCAAGCCTGCTTTTCAAACTGGAGCTTCAGTGCTTTGAGTTCTCCATTCTTTGAGTTTGAAAACACAACTGTCTGCCCATCCCATACTTACCTGGAAAGATGGTGCCACGTGAACAACAACAGTAGTCTTCTGGTCCCACATGAAATTCATCCCTTGATTTGTTTCAATCACAATATAACCTCCTCTGAGATCCACTTGGTAATTCTTCTCAGCTCCTGGATCAGTGGCTATCTCTTGAATTCTTCCTTCCAAGAGCCTTATTTCACTGGTCTATAAGGAACAGAGAAATTGCATGGGAGGAAATCCAATAGAAATCTTTGTGTAACAGCACTGGTATTCTGCCTCTTGTCCTTCATCTACTTTTCTTTAGTTTTTACAATGTATCTTGGTCTATTGCCAGACATGCGAGCTATAAACAATACCCACTAAGTTCAGTCTTACCTCGACAGGTAAGTCTTACCTCACAGCCGCAGAAATTGTCCTCATTCTAGATGAAATCTGTTCTGCTGGAACAGCAGCTCCTGAGTGCATGGGTAATTGGGCATGTTAGCACACCCCCTGTCACGCTGCTTTGTCTCTCTATCCTCTCACCCCCTACTATGGGAGAAATCTTTTTTGTGTACACTTTGGGGAAATGCTAAGCCTAAGCTGGACGGAAGAAGAAATTCTTTCTTCTGTAGTTACATTTGACATGTGCTCAAATCACGGTACAGAAATGTGCTTCTCTAAAACCTTTACCATTTCTGCTATACTGAAAATGTCACAGATGCAAATACACACACACACACACACACATGCACATAGAGAGTGCAGTTGAATTCCTCCATCTATCCTCTCCCCTGCAGAAGTGTCCAGCCCTGTTAACAGCAAATACCTAAATATTCCCCAGCTTTCCTGACTCTGATTTTTGGCTTCCTTAGGCATATTACACTAACTAAAATAAAATAAAGTTTATTTTATTTTTACAAAAAAAAAAAAAAAAAAAAAGTTTGTTTTATATAATAAAAGAAAATATTCTTTTAAATAATAAAGTTTCTTTTATTTTTACAAAATAAAGACTACAGCTCCTCACTTATAAGCAGTTCTAGACAAACCTCAAAAATCAGTGTGATCTTTAGGGAGCAGACAGAGAGTGACTTCCCACAGGCGTTGTTCTGGATTACAATTCGGAAGGTGCCAGCATCCTTGTTATTGGGGCAAAAATCCTTAGAAAAATAGATAACATTTTCACGCAACCAGGCCACTGTTAAGCATTTTCAGGAACTCTAAATCAATGACTTTCTAATCTTACTTCTCTGATTTCGTCACTTTTATTTCACCAAAACTGGGCATTTTAGAAGAATCTGGTGGCAGCTGAAATGGTGGTGGGTTCATACTTGAACAGGAATTTCAAGAGAAAAACTAAGAAAAAATGGAGCTTTTCATAGCACAAATCCTGCACAATCAAAAAGGTGTTTTATTTTTTCCTTACAATTAGCAAAACCAACTGTAATACGGGAATGACAAAATGTCTCACAGGGTACTGTTTCATTGCATGCAATTATTATATATGAGGCTCACTTATTAACCTCTACTTGCTTCTGTCACAACGAAAGCACTGTCAGTCTTGGATGGCTGCGAGCAGCACTTAGCTTTTCAACACCACACCGATTTCTTTCCATTACAGGAGTGGAATTACAACAGGAAAGGGCTGTCCAGCCCTGGAATTAGGATCCCACAGTGCCCTCTTGTGTCACGTCAGAGGGTTAATTGCTTTGCTCTAAGTACAAGAGGGGAGTGGGCTCTGCTCACCAGTATTGACTATTTTGCATGGGATAGCCCTTTAATTAATCAGACTGACCCCTACAGTGTAAGCTTTGAAAAGCATAATGATAGGAAAGTGAAAAAAATTGATACCTGAGCTAGGATATAGTCACAGTCTCCCAGGAAATCAAACTTCTCCCCATCAAAGCTCATGTAATGTCCATTTCCATACAAAGTGCAGGTTCCTTTGCAGGGATTGTCTGTGCAGTTCCACTCCCTTTTGTTGCAGGTGCTGGAAGGTTAAATGCAAAGAATCACCATCTCTGTTTTTTTTGTTAACACTCAAAGAGGGGCAGAGTAATTCGTAGGTTTGTCTTCTGCAGCACTTCAAAGAAAGCAGTCTTTCTCATTCTTCAAGGTTTACTCTTTCAACTGTTTTGAGACCCTGCCCTGAGATGGTATACTAATCAGGAAGTTCGTGTTTAGTACAAAGACATGTATGAACTTTACTGGTTTTTAATTTATTTTTTTCCTTCAAGTATCATTAAATCATTAAGTCCTGGCAGCAGACAGTGGGGAATTATGAAGTACAAGGTGAAGAACTGAATATTTCAGCCATTTCTGAATATTAATCTGTGAGGTACCATGTGGTCAGTTCTGTTCCTGACTACAGGGGTGTGAACCAATATTACCCCTGCCTTCCTCTGTGTGTTGTGTCTGGCTGAGGTGAAGTTAATATTCCCCAAAGCAGCCCTCATAGTGCTGCGCTTTGTACTGGTACCTAGAAAGGTGCTGAATAACACACCACTGTTTTGGCTACTGCTGAGCAGTGCATAAGTCAAGGCTGTCCAATATTACCCCTCACCAGTAGGCTGTGGGGTGGGCAAGATTTGGGAGGGGACATAGCCAGGACAGCAGACCCAAACCCACCAAAGGGATATTCTGTACCATATGGCATCTGTTCAGCAATAAAAGCTTAGAGAAAGGAGAAGTGGGGACATTTATTATTACATTTGTATTCCAGAGCAACCATTTTGTGTCCTGAAGCCCTTCTCTGATAGGAAGTAGGGAATAAATCTGAGCAGTTTTTGCTTCCACACAGCCTTTGCTTTTTATTAAACTGCCTTTATCTTGACCCATGAGTTTTTTCTATCTTATTTTCTTTCCCCCATCCTGCTGAGGAGGAGAGTGATAGAGCAGCTTGGTAGGCACCTGGCATCCAGCCATCAGACCTTGACAAACTTCTCCTCCAGTTCATGGTAACCACAGACAGAAAATCTTAATTGCTATACCCCTGACACAGAGACTGATTTTTTTCCCATGTGTCCTGTTCTCATAGGAAAACAAAGCCTTAACTGCAATAAAAACTCTTAATGGCCTCTGTGATATCAACAACTGCTTATCATCAGGGTTTGGCTTCACATGCTAAACTTGATTGCTTGTACCATGGTGATCAGACCAAAATGTTTCTGATGCTTATTTTCTGTACAGCTTCTTGGAAGGACTATACAGTGTCATCCTCACTAAATAATGGGTAAAGATTCAAACCGTTTTACCCACTATGATCAGTAATAGCAGTGAAGTCTGTGGCAGTTATATCAGCAATTGGAGCAACTAGAGCATTCATTTATTTTATTTGAGAACTCCGCACCTGGAAGCACTGCAAGTCATGAGAAGATCATTGTAAATCCTCCCTCCTTCAAATTCAATCCCTTTCTGGTGTTCAGCTGTGCCCAACAGATGCAGACCCTTTACAGAATGACCAGCCACAGACCAACTGGATGAGGCTGATACTTCTAAAGTTTGTGTGGAAGCAGTTTGCAAAAAGAATGGAAATTATTTCACAGGATATTTTAGTACTTGTTCTCCCCAAGTGCAGGCTCATGCAGTGTGTTACAGAGGGGAAATGTTTCCCCTTTGATTTTTACTAGAAGCCTGATGTCTCTGATGGTGAAGACGCAGGCTTCAAAATGCACTAGTAATTTTAACAGATTTGTAATAAAGCAAGGTTCCCTGGAGTAACATACCATGTGTTGCAGTCCACTTTGATGATTTCTCCAGGTTTATAAAAGTGTCCTCCATGAACACATGGGCATTGATCTTTGGGAATACATCCTCCACTGCCATCCAATACCAGCCCATCAGGACACATGCAGCCAGAAACACATTCTGTGACATACTGTGTATATGATGACATAACACAAGGCAACTTGTTAATGCATGGAAACTACAGGGAACCAGCAGAAGTGCTAGCTCTGGATGCCAATATTTTGTGTATTTTTTTTTTAAGTGTGTAAACTGTAAATTAGTGACAACCAAATTACAAGTATTACAGCTATATGGGTAGCTATAGCTGCTGTGTTATCATTCAAGTAGCTGGTCTGTGAACAGCATAACATGTTACCAACAGCATTTTCTGAGGATGTGCACATACGTGCACAATCATGTTGCCCCATGTTCCTGCTAGGAGGTGAAGTCCTTACACAATGCATGTCCTGTGTCTTACAACTTTTCTGACACTCTGATCCTGTTGCACCAGGACCTGCAGAGCTGCAGTTGAAGTAATACATGGGAGCAGGGCAATCTGTAGGAGGAAGAAAACATTTTAAGAAGGCAACTTAGTGAAAACAATAAGGATGCTGTAAAACAGAGAATTTCATAGGGCAGCATACATCTAGCTTTTGCTCCTGCCCACCAGCAGTGTGGGGAGAAGGAAGCAGAGAACTAAGCTTTGAGACATATCTTCATCTTTTAAAAGATTCATTAAGTCTGGTGACATTTTTATAAAGACAACTACTATCAATAACCAGCACATTTCGGGGAGAAGGAAAAAATGTGTAAAATACTAAAATATTACAGCAAGTGAGATAAACACAGAAAAACATTATAAATACTAGCTAATACCATAATGCCATTATTCAACAAAATCTCACCTTTCACCAGGACAGTCTCCCCAATGCAGTCTAATCTTCCTTGAATGCATTTGCTAAAAAGATTCCATAAAATGAAACACATCAACTCTTAGCATATTTTTCTCTCACTAAAGAGAAAAGCACTACAATGCTTCACTACTCACGCAAATAACAAATTCTTATCAAAATGAGTATCTGGTACAGCTGTCCTGTTCACAGATGAACTACCATCCCCACAAGGAAGATTAAGACACCCTGCTCTTAAATGCTCTTCCTTCACCTGCCGCTGGTTTACTGTGTGATTTCCCTAAATCAAAATTTTCCTAAGCATCCGTTTTCCACTCCATGGGCTGAGATTAATGCTTTCTTAAAGGAAACCTCTTAAATTATAAAATGAACCTGTTTTTACCAAAAAGTATGGAATTCTCAGAAAAAAATGTGGGATTTGAGGGAGAAAATATGTAGATATCTAAAGACGTAAATAAATCCTTTGGATAAAACAACCTTCCTCTGCTTTTTGCATTGCTGTCCTGAACTACTTGAAAATGAGAAAAATAACAACTGTTTTCCAGTGCGATACAAATTATTATGTTATTTTTAGTGCTTCTCCCCAAATTTTCTCTTTCCCTCTCTTCTTAAAAATTTCAATTTAAAAACAGATTTCTTTTTTTTTACTATATTTTTTTTTTATAGTCTGCAGGATGTTGTGTTGGAGGGTGTTTCTTTCATCATGTCTTCTTTGGGAGAAACTCTCCCAAGCACCCTTACTTCTAGAAAACTTGCTTCCACTATGTATGGAAATTTTTTTCCCAACAATGAACTTTGCATAGATACAGGCTGCAAACTTTACTCTACTTAACATGTTTTCAGGTTCCTGTTTGGGAAATATTTGCTTTGGTAGACTCTAGGAGAAGACTGACATTATTCCTTACAGTAGAGAGACACCATTCAGAGATTAGAGCCCTGACATCCCCCAGGTATGCAGCTTTTGCAGCATCAGAGCATCTTACCACATCAGTTTGTCCTCTTGGAAAGAGTTGCCAGGCTGAACAATCTTGCCTTTGTAGTAGCAGGGACAGTCATCTGGAGTTACACACTCCTCCTCATCATTGAGGTAG